>JAGVSP010001587.1:0-74955 GCA_022494985.1 Micrasema minimum
AGCGATTTGATAAAATAACGTGATTTGCAAAGTACACCAGACACGGATTGTTGAACTTTGTCGAATGGGCGTAGATTTTCACGGTCGTTGATGATTCTATTTGTGATGTTTTTTGGGATTATCCGTGTTATGTTTTTTCTCCTCTCCGACGTTTCGGCCACCGTTGCAGGCGCTATACTTCACCCTGAAGATGGCGCCTGCAACGGTGGCCGAAACGTCGGAGAGGAGAAAAAACATAACACGGATAATCCCAAAAAACAACACAAATAGAATTTGTCGAATGGAGTTAAGGACCCAAAATGATTTCGCATAATCCATTATTTTTTTACTTCTTTTTGGATGGACTGTTTTACACAAGGAGTCTTGTCTTACTTTATTTTTTTTACTAAGCTATTTTATAAAAAATCAGTCTTTATTAGTTTGTGTTGTATTAAAACTACCAGGAAAATATAAGCGGCCGAGGGTTGATTCAAACACCAATTGTCCATTTTACATAACTTAATGGTTTATCTTTGCGCAACGAAAAAAAAACTACCGAATAATACATTACAAACTATGGTAAGGATTACTATTTCTAACTAAGAACTTGTAAAGTAAATGAAAATATTTAAGAAATGAACATCTCTATTTGTTACTTGCTATTACAAGCAACAACTATCTGTAAAATTTCCAACCTGTTAAAATGAAATTTTACATGGCTACTTAATTGTTTTATTTTAATTTTGGTATTAGTTTAATAAGACTCAAGTACAGCAGTAGTTTTTGGTGGATAATAACATAATTTTGATTTAAAATGTGTAATTAAAGTTCTTTTTTAACTATTACTTTTTGTCTTAGCATTATCACATTAAAATGTAATTGTTATTACGTAACCAACCTATTACTCAATAATTAAAATCGTGACTACAGTAAAATATTGTGACACTTCCAGAATATAATATCTCTAATTGCCTAGTGTTACATTGAAGTTTTAAATCCCCACGAAGATATCTATCTCAAAATGACTTCCATGTGAAGTGACAATCATATGACAATAGTATCATCTTCCTTCGATCAGTTTTCAATGTCGAATGATGAGAAATATCTGAGCACGATAGACAAAAATTATTTAATTATCCTTTTTGTTTTACGAAACAATTGCGTTTTGTGTGTAAACGCAACGTATAAAGATTTCCTAAGATTTCCTTACCTTAGATTGCGTCATTTAAATTGCATTTTGCACGAGACAATAATAAATGACGAGATGACATATTTATTTTTTTATAATAAAAATAATAATAATATCCTTTTATTTAGCACCTTCTTTGATACAGTACATAAATAAAATAAAATAAAATAAAATAAAATAAAATTCAATTCAATAAAATAAAAAATAATGATAAATTATGATAAAGATATCTAAAATCAATTTAAAAAGAGAAATTCAATATAATGCGCTAAAAATTATTATGTAAGTACGAATAGAAGATAATTCAATAGAAATAAAAGGTTTTGTCTTCTTCTTATTATGCCAGCGTGATAAATCTCTCTCCCATCAAGCAGAAGATATAATATCGTGTAAAGAAAGCTATTTATCACGCCAGTGGATATCTTGTCTCGCATAACAACGCTACAAGTCCATCTTGTATAGCAATTTCTCCACAACACGAGGGTTTTATGCTGACATCGAGGTGACATATTATATTTGTATTATACTTTCTGAATAAGAGTGGCACAACTCGAAATATTACTTTTTTTCGGGAGCAGTTTAAATTTGATATAGACGTGTAATAGGTACGTCAGATTTTAAGCACGAAAAAAAACAGTTTTTTTAATAATAATGCCTACGTAATTTGGAAAACATATTTTTTCAAAATAGCTATCTACATACGCACTGTGTTGGCTTAAACTTGAAATAGTATAGATTGTTTCTCTTTAAATACTTTTTTTTTTTAACTTACCAAGATATTTCCTTTCGCTTCCAGAAATATATTTTATGGACATTAATTTCTGCAGAACAACTACTACTACTACTTTCCCTTATCCGCACCCGGTGCATAGGGCACTGCGCTGGTACTACAATTATAGTGTACATGAAGGCAAGACATGCAAGATCAGTCTTACGCTTCAGTGCCAGTCTAGAATGAGATATTTTGCATTTGAAAATCTACTCTCCCCCTCTCTCTCCAGATCCTAACAAAAACATATTTTTTAAAACAACACGATTGCATGAACGCGCTAGTATTATTTATAAAGCCAATAATAATACAATAATAATTATAAAAATAATATTTATTTTTAAAAAACTACGTAAATAGAAGAGAATAAAAATAAGAGTGTTATAATATTCAGGAAATAATGTATATTTATTAAGTTGCGAAACGCCATTTTAGTGAGAAATTACTGCAAATTCACAACTCCTGAAAATTAATATTTTCGTTGCCATTTGCGTTAATCACCCTTATGAATAAGGCAATCATTAGAAATTATTAGATCTGTAAAGGTTGATTAGAAAATTACGACCATTTTACTTTTCGGCGATATCAGAGGCATATAAGAGAAAGGAGGTCTGATTTTAATGGCCAATTGGTGCAATATATAGACAACATTAAATATACCACTGATGCTGTCATAAAAAAACCCAAGTGACCTTTTGGTTGTGTATGAAATTGGATCATTAACCATAAAATAATACACATTTCCAAGAATTATTAATGCAAAAAAAAATATTAACTAACTAACTAACCATCACGCTATTTCCCCGAAGGGGTAGGCAGAGAAGATAGAACGCCACACCACTCTGTCCTGGCACACTTCTCTTGCTTCCTTCACATTCATACATCTCCTCATGCACGCACGTCGATTATTCCGACTTCTTACATGCCCACTTTCAAGCACTTGTTTTACTTGATCATGCCATGTCTTTCTCGGCCTTCCTCGATTTCTACATCAAAGTACAGTCGCGACATATATTTTTTTAGCCGTTCTTTTATCATCCATTCGCACTACATGACCGATTATGAACTGCCAATTTAGCCTCTTTACATCAGAATAAATAATATCCATAATATTTACCTCAGTTATTTAACTTATTTAATATGTCGTTATTATTGAGATATCAGCTGACCGATTTAAAATAACTTTTTTTTATTAATGCATTAAAAAATTGTATTACCTATTTAAAATATCTTCGATCTACCTAATTGAAATTTTAAATTACCATAATCACCTTTAAACACTTTCCTATCGTCGTGAGTCTTTCTCTTGCCGGATTTGATTTCGTATTGAGCAATGAAGATGATTAATGAACCATCCGCCTACCGCATATTTATATAAATGTGTTGGATGGTTATTCTGAACTTCTCAACACTTGTAAACCAAATTATTTCACCTGGTGATGAATCGTTCTTATAGACTTGAGTAGGCCCATTTAGATGAGTAATTTGTAGGAGCATTGAGCAGTCTTTTATCGACAAATTGGAGTAAAAACGCTTAAAATCATGCATTTTTAAATAACAGAAATAAAACAAATAAACAAATAAATAAAAACCTGTCGTTGGCTGGGTTAAGTGGCCACTTGATGTATTACAACATTCCCCATTTCACCTAGTATTTGATATCCATATCTGCCAATACACAATAAAATGGCGCGACGCTTCATATGTGAGCACTCTCTGTCATCCATTGAGAAAACTGCTAAGCATTTTAGCAGTAATTTTTATGATTGCAAGTGAGATTC
This sequence comes from Micrasema minimum, assembly GCA_022494985.1. Lineage (NCBI taxonomy): Eukaryota > Metazoa > Arthropoda > Insecta > Trichoptera > Brachycentridae > Micrasema > Micrasema minimum. The sequence continues at coordinate 3,719 of JAGVSP010001587.1, forward strand.
TTACCGAATTATATCAACTTCTAGGAAACGCCTGAAGATGAATCTTCAATTTGTTATGCTTATAACTTTTACCAGCAATTTTTTATAAACAAGTCTACAAGTATTTGGACACACTTAAAATGTTGTTTATAAGATACGACATGTTCATTTGTTCATTTAATCCATTTGACGCTAAAATCTCCAAAGTATTTCTAAGTTTGTCTTCTAGACTATTGCGTTGTCAACCGAAGACTGCTAAGTCTGCGTAGATAGTATCTACCTAAACAAGCCCTAAGATTTTTTGAATCACTTTTTCTATTAGCGTTCACTTATTGGCGGTTTATTATGAAAACTTTTTTATACGATTTGAAACTTGTTATCATTTAATTCATTTCTTAATCGATGGTCTTCCTTTGTGACTGTCGATTCTGTCGATTCTTGGTCACGACTCGCTTTTGGTTTGTCGATCATTTTGATTCTTGATGGATAGATGTTTTGTGACCTCTGTATATAATGTGTATGTATACGTCCCTGTGGCGCAATATTTATCATAATACTAGTTGACCGAAATTGGCTTTTGTTTGACATATCTGTTATTATGAGAAGTGAAAGTAAGTTATGAAATATAACAATACAGGATTTTTCTTTCAGCAATATTGACAATCGCATTCGATAACATCACAATCTTATTTGAATGGAAATTCCCATCAGCTCTTCTTAACAAATTCAAATTTATATTGATTTCCCGATTGCAGTTTTGAGCTTATGTTACTTCACTTTATTTTTTATTCGCACTTATTATTACGAATGAAGCGTAATAATAAATTTTAAATTATAAATTACAATTTTTTTAAATAAACAATCATCATCAGACATATTCTGAAACTTTAATCAATAAAATATATTTATAACACAACAGGCTGCTGAAATGCGATCTCTCAGGCGAATGTGTAGTAAGACTATGTACAAATGTCGGAATTAGAGCAGAGTGCAAGGCTGAGATAAGCATTATTATCGACAAAATTAAGAAAGGGCTTTTACGATGGTTTGGTCATGTGGAGCGAATGCGTGATTAAAGAACGGCTAAAAGAAGTTTAAATGCAAGTGTGCCTGGATGTAGAAGCCGAGGAAGGCCGAAAAAGACATGGCATGACCAAGTACTACAAGTACTTGAAAGTGGACGTGTGAAAAGTGGGAATAATCGGCATGAGAAGATTTATAAATGTAGAAGAAGCAAAAGAAGTATGTCAGGACAGAGTGGTATGGCGTTCTATCCTCTCTGCCTACCCCGATGGGAAAATGGCGTGATGGTTAGTTAGTTAGTTAGGCCTACTTGGTTTACAACGACTTTTTTTTTAAATAATGCGTCATATTTGATATTATTTTATTTGGTATTAACATTTGACAATATTTTAATCAGACAAATGGACAAATTATACAAGAGGATGGCGACTCAATCAGTAGCGACCCATGACAATGATCTGGCCACGACTCGCTAGATAACCCGTGTCGAATCAGCTATAGTTTCCACTGTGAATCGTACTATTTATTTATTTTTTATTACCTGTATATAGTTAATTAATTATTGATTTATAAAAGTTGAATCAACCCGGGTAGCATAATCGTGTGCAGATAGAGTTAGCTTTCTAAAGCAATGACGAGCAACCGGTACTGCGAGGCGCTCGTGCCATCTTGAGCCGAGAGAAAGTCATGATTTACCGCCTATTTTCGTTTCTTATTATCTTCTAACTGAAATATTCTGAAGCATCAATCTTTGCGAGAATACTCGATGAACCATTTCGAAATCAGAGCGACTCACAATACCGTGTTGGTAAATATTTGCTTTCCATAACTAACAATCGTTCGAAATTATGGTAAATGCCAAACAAACAATGATGTATGAGATATGTTAATGTTCCGATGTGTGTCTGCTACTTAGTTAAAGAAGTATTATTTAAATAAGTTAGGGCCGTAGAAGTAAAAGCAGCCTTCTTTCTACATTCGCCAAAAATGAACATTTTATTTGTAAAAAAACATGTGTGCAGTTCACACCAGGTAGAAGTGAAACCTTAATAAAACTAAGCTGAGAGAGAATGAGATAAATGCAGTATCAGGAGTGGGATAATTATATGATTTATTTATTATAAATATTGGTACCTAGTTGATAATTTTTTTTCATTTTATTATTCATGATCCCTGTCTTCAATTTCTACAACGAGCGGCTTATGATAACTAAAGTATGAGACAAAAGTTTTTGTTTCGATTTTATCAATATATCTATGCATGCGCACAACGCTTGGTAGACAAGAGTGTGGAGGCTACGGAGCACCGCACAAAGAGAAGACGAAGATAATAGGAAACGCTATACAACTGTGTTCTATCTCATTCTCTCGCAGGCTAAATCCCATAGATCTATATGTTTGTCTCTTTTTAGTGTCGCTTTTTCGTTTCATAGAGTTTCAAATCACTCCCAACGATTCTAAAGAAGTTTTCACTTCAAAAATAATAAGAATAAATATATTCGCTACTTATGCCGCAGACGTAATGACGAAGTCAGAAATGCCTGATCCTACATATTATACATTTTGGGGTTATAATGCAGTGTTTTTGGGCTGCGTAGAACGTTGATGTGTCCAACTTCTGGATGGACAATGCTCCGAAACGTCAGCAGTACAAAGCTCTAAAACACGGCATAATTAATAAAAAAAAAGATCTTTAACATCAATTTATTGAAAAAACACCTCTTTATTTTACATCATAACATTTCTAACTCAAATATTTCAAAATGAACAGAAAAATGTCTTATATCTATCAATAGATTGAGACTCTCCACAAACATTTATTGGTGGAACTTCATTTTAATTATAACTAAACACTGGTGGACCAGACCAGTCTGAGGATGTCAGTAATGACAAAACCGGTGCTCGCTGAATCGAATAAAAAGTGGTTAAAAAATTAAACTTAATTTCAGATAAGTATTCCAATTTAGGTGCTACTTCAAAGTATACTGTGCTAGAAAGAAGGATACTTTTTGCAACGGTTGAATGTGATTCGAATTACTTCTTTCTACCGCTCATGGCGTGATTTTAATTTACTAAAATTGTATTAAAAATCGAATGATGAAAAACTATAAAATTACCTTAAAAAAATATAAATGTAGGTAACTAAATTTTCTAATTAAATAATCTTTTCCAGTTTTATTTGTTTTACACTAATGTTATTTGGTTTTATCCGAAGAGGAATACATTATAATTTCCGTCATCATTTTCTTCGTAATACCTAGGTACAATATTATTTACTGACATCTTTTGTTAATTTATCAAACCCTCTCCTTAAATAATCCGGGCACCATTCGCTAAAGCATCTATATCATTATATGGATCTGATACGTATATGACGCTAATCACTAAAATCTCTTGGTAAATTTACCGATTACCGTAATGTACACGTCACAACTGCGATGTAGATACGTTGGTCATTGACGACTTATACTATTTTTGTTGCACTTTGGGGAACTCTTCTAGGCACAAATTATCAAAATATTAATATCTGTACGTGTGTATCGTAGCTGAGTATCTTTGACAATTAACTGCTTATACGTCAAAGGTGCAATACATACAGACGTTTGATATCTTGATGACATAATATACCTTGGCGCTTCCCACCTCATCAGAATACAAAGCGTACAGAATGCAAGATGCGTAGATGCATAGTTGCGTTGAAGATGCATTTTCCCGCGCGAAAGACCGCTGCAGGGTTAAGTTGCTTGACAAGTCGGTTTTCCAACCGAGTTGGCAACGGATCACCGCCAAAACCGCAAGCCGAGGGCGGGTATGGTTTGAAGGTATAATATTTGCACAAAGTAACAGTACTTCCATTCCCTTTCTACGTATCTTTGTGCTGGCTTCAATTCTTTAAAACATTTACAACTATTATTTATCTACACTACAAAACCGAACACATGTACATAATATATACATATTATATAATATGTACATATTATATATGTATGTATCTGTCACAAGACCGCAACTCCTAAATTGTCAATAAGTTTTAGGAGGAGTTCCGAGAATTCACTTTCATCTTAAAATTTACTTTAGCTCAATGATCTTATGGCTGAGGCCCAGCGATAGAAATCCAAGGTATTTTCTGCAGATTACGATGTGTAATTTTACTTCTTCGTATTTACTTAATTTAAGTATACTAGAGCGAATTTGCGGTATTGTGAAACCATGAAATAAGTTTACTTAATTTGATGTTATGCTTTCCTGATGCTTTTTTAAATTAAGATAACGTCTGTTTTTGTAACTTGGATGAATTTTCGGCTTTATTAACTGGAAACTTTATTAATGAATTCAGATTTAGTCAATTGTTTCAATTCAGATTTAGTCAAATTTTAGACGATTGTAAGCAAAAAGTAGGTACTATAAAAAAATATCCGATTATTCGATACTTGGAGCAAAATTTGTTTGAATAATTTTTACTTGTCTATTTTTTTACTTCATTATGACTTTTAGCTTTTTATTACAAATCTAGTTTCCTAATGGTAAATTTTAATTTAAAAATATTTAAATAGGTAAGAAATATTGGGTAAATAAATAAACAAATAAATCATGATTCACTGCACTAAACTTGGTGTATTAATGCAGTGCCCTATGCACTATTGGTTGCGGATTAGGAAGAGCAGTGGTATTAGTAGTGATAATCTCATTGGTTAAAATTAATGACTGGCAGTAAGAAATAAATTCCATTACCCGTTTTTGGAAAATGTCCAAAAGGGATGATAAACCCGCCTCTATCCTACCGTAATTTTACAATTTCCGATAAGTCCGTTCGGCAATCTCCGCCTGGCTTCGTTCGGGCCGATGGTGACGTCATAATTCAAAGTGTCGATCGAACGGGCACCAAAGCTGACCCAACCTCGCGGACTTCCGTTCCTTCGGGTGGTTTATATGCAATTTTCCATCCTGTCATGGCATATACTAATATTTATTGTTATTGCAGCATGTGGGATACCTCCACGGGTTAACTTTGATAAAATATTAACTTGTTATATTAACTATGGCGAATTCTATTGGTAGGTACCCAGAATTAAATTTTAAACGTCATGTGTAAACTAAAACCTTTTTTTTTTTATTTTTTTTTTTTTTTTTTTTTTTTTTTTTTTTTTTTTTTATTTATTTCAAAAGAAAATTTTTGTTTACATGGATATACATTTAAAACACATATATGTACAATAAAAAATATATATATATAAACAAAAATCCCACCAAGGCATAGCCTGTTTGTGGGTATACTGTGAAAATCATACAGTGTGCACGTGGCAAAAGAGAAAGATAAAGTTAAAAAAAATAAATGGAAAAATAGCAGATAATATAAACAAGATAGTCAAAAAACGAATGAACACAAGATATTGGTATCTTTATACCGGAAGAAGAAGAGGGGAAATAATTATAATATATAAAATAAAAAAATAAAAAAAATAAAAATGACGTAGATTCTGTTATAGTTATTGTCTTTAAAGTAAGAATGATTCTACCTTTACACTATGTATCCAACTTTGGTTAATTTTTTAAAAGATGAAAAATTTGGAAAATCTGACAATGCCATTTTATTGTCAGTTAAAAAAGAATTAATTAAACTGGGGGCAATAAAAATGTGCATGTCTCTGAGCAAGTCGTGATTTACAATATGGAATTTCTAGCACTCGGATTCTTCTTTGACTAGACCTATTTGAGCTTCTAGCAAAAAAGTTTTGGTGCCTAAATACATAATTTAAACATTGCAATAAATATGTTCGTCTTATATCCATTAGATTTGCTTCCTGAAACAATTGGAGGGAGGGGAAGGTTCTCTCTTTATGGAGCATTATTTTGATAATTAATTTTTGAGTTGTTTCCAAAATTTTTATATGATTACTATACGCTCCCCCCCATCCAATTATTCCATAGGAAAGAGATGACTGAACCAGTGCAAAATATACCATTTTAATAATATTGAGCGGAACGTATACACTCAGGCGCTTAATCATATATGTTATGTATCTTAATTTATTGACAATTATTTCTATATGATAGGTCCATTTGAGTTGAGAGTCTATAGTTATACCTAAGTACTTTATGCAATATTCAGAATTCATTCTATCACAGGTATTACACACATCTAAATTACAATATTTATTATGAAACATAATATTAAGATTGGACGGAGGAGCTGATGATTTTGAATTGTAAAAGGGGATAAAGAGTGTTTTATTACAATTTAGTGAAAGGAGATTACGATCTAGCCACTCTTTTATTACAGTTATACATTTATTAGCCTTATTGGTCGTGAGTTCCCAAGATTTACTTTGAACAACTACTGCTGTGTCATCTGCATAAGAAAATAATTTACCAGGAATTTCTATGTTACACAGATCATTAATATAAATTAGAAACAGCAAAGGGCCAAGAACAGTTCCTTGTGGGACTCCATGAATTACAGTTTTATAATGACTTCTATTTATTCCAATTTTAGTACATTGTTGTCTATTTGTCAAGTAGCTTTCCAAAAACAGTAAACATTCATTTTTTAGGCCAATTCTACTTAATTTTTCTAGTAATAATTTGTGATTTACAGTATCAAATGCTTTTTTTAAGATCTAGAAAAATAGTTAGGGTTTTTGCATTGGCATCTAAACTATTATAGATTTGATGGGTGAGATTGAAAATTGCATCTTCTGTGCTACAGTTAGGTCTAAAACCAAACTGGTTTTTTGACAGAAGGAAATTCATTTCTAAAAAATCCATTTACAAATGATTTTATTGATTTAATGGTAACGCTATTAGTTCGTCTGGGCCATTAGAAGTATTAATGTTAAAAGGTCATCCTATATATTTAGCAATTTCTGTTTCCATAATAGGTTCAAATCGGGTTAGTTCTGGTATTGTATTTGGATTATTGTCTGTATAAATATGAGATATGGTATTAATTTAAAATTATTTTTTAGCGAAGGATTACTTTCTAATCAGTGATGAAGCAATGTCAGTAAAAAAAATCATTAAATTTTATTAGCAATTTCCCCGCCATCCGTTATAATTATGTTATCCTCAGTTATTATTTTATCAGTTTTACATCATGAAACTGCTTTCTATTTGAAATTTCATTTTTTACATTCCATATATTTTTTGGGGATCTGAATTTGAATTTAGCAATAGTTTTGAGTAGTAATCTTTCTTACATTTTTATAATTATAGGATATTTAGACAATTCCGATATATTGTATAGCCTTACGTCTATTTACGTAAAAGGTAAATTATTAGATAAACAAAAATTTTTCATAGATTTTTATAAATTTTATGGAGGTTATATTTCTATGCTGTATAGATATTATATAGTCCCCGTGTTAATCCAAGGTTTAATCTTTTTATGTTTCCTTTTAGGAAGTGAGAGATTTGCTGACTACTATTTACAAATATGTTATATTAATTGTATCATAAAAAAAATTTAGAGATCGATTTGGGTCATCATCGGAAAAAAACTTGGTTCCATGTTTCAGATTGTAGTAAATTACTCAGAATTTGATGGTCAATTTTAGTTTATGAACAAAAAATATTATAAATTGTTAAACACTTGCACAGCGACGTAAACTGTTACGTACGCACGACGCAAACAATGAATAGATCACACTAAAACAACAAAGCGAATGATACTTTCAGTGGAGATTATTTATAGATCCGTCACGTAGATCTACGAATTCCCTCCTAATTAAGTGATCGGCCGCTAGTACCAATACAGGTGTAACAAACGGAAAACAAACTCGATGTACAAGCGGGAACGCCAGATTGAATCTACATCGTATTTGGAGTCGAATGTGTAATAAGAAATTTTAATCTGATCTTAAAAGAAAAAAAATTAAGTAAAATTGCTCAAATTCTTATTAAAACGCGTTTTTTAAATTTTGCTTTCTTTATGGATAGTATTAATTTGAGTAAATACATGATATTTGATAACAATTTTAAAAAAAATCGAATAAAAAATCAACTTCGTACTCAATTTTCTCGAAAACAGGGTCAAATAAAAAAATAATATTCTACAAAATCGACTCAAAATATCATGTAGAATCACTGGTTTTCTACTTGTACATCGAGTTTTGTTACACCCTGTATTCGTCTTTCTCAGTCAGGTCCACGCTTCGTGGCTCTGACGTAAACTGCACAAATTTATTTTTCTATAAAAAAGTTACTTTAACAAATATTACCGCTCGGATGAGACATCTTTGTATGCCAGACACGTTTGGATCCTGATTAGAAAATTATCAAAATTCCCTGCACTCGGTGTACTTATGCAGTGCTCTATGCACCATCAGATGCGGATAAAGTAATATAGTAGCAATGACGTACCTAGTTATACATAGTTACACCCGCTCAGCAAGAGATGAACCGGCTTTAGATCCGTTAGCCAGACCGGCACGGCTTTCTGGCACCCTGGTACGAGCGGTATCTCTGGCGCTCATCTCCGCAGCTTAATCCCGCCACGCCTGCGTTAATCTGCGCGTCTGTTGCATGGCATAGGGCGCCCAGCATCCGACACCGTTCCGACCCGCGACCTGCGACCTGCGACCTGCGACCGGCCTCAGGGGGATCGTACACAAAAATGTTGTAGAGATTACCGCCGCCGTTTTTTTTTGTACGAGAAACGGCATCTCGTTACCATAGACGCAGATCACCCGCTATTCCGATAATGTCGAAAATGCAATGATTTTTAACGCTCCGTTATTTGGCTCGATGACAGATCAGTACCGACGACCGTAAAAGCGACGTGGATAACGATTTCTTACCCATGCGATGTTTATTGCTGTTACGTCACATGCACAATGGTCATGCGCGCCATGGAGATTTTTGCGAGCGATATGAAAAAGCGCTATTTCGAACCGCGCTAAAAAATTCATGACGTAAGAATATAAAAAAAAATTCCCAAGATAGATATCTTATTTTTCATTCACAAATTTTTAAATAAAAAATAAAAAATCGGAAAGAACCCAATTATTGATATCGGCAAGCCAATTTGAGACAGAGAAACTCTGGAAAACGAATGTGGCGGAATTGTCTAGGCGTTTACACGGCTTATTTATTATACTTATTGACGGACCAGAGTCCATTATACCCACTATAGATACGCAAATTTTTACAAAGAAAAAAAATATCAAGGACAGAAATAAACAGCAAATTTTTTCAATATTATTTTAAATGAAGTAAAATGCAATAAGCTAACTATACTGACTTCAGCTGATTTATAAAGAAAGACATCCTTACACCAAAATAATCAAGATCGATCATCTAAGATCACCCGCCTGTTGCTCGATCACAGATCAGTACCGAAGATTCGGTAATAAGCGACGTGATAACGATTTCTTACCCATGGATGTTTAACGTTTTCGCGATCACAATGGAACACGCGTTAAAAGTTATCGATCGGGATTATTAAACGAGCCATACTAGTCGCGAGCCATTTCCCGAGAAATATTTTATTCGCACATATATTTATTCAATCTTTATTATAATTTAGCCGTTTCTCGGGAAGCCAAATATCTAGAAAAGCAGTCGAAATAATAAAAAATCCGACAAGCGCGATGATTTGACATTTGACATAAGGCCGCGATATATAGCCTAGTTCGGCTCCGCTCGGCTCAGATCGTCAATGCTCGCGGTATTAAACGTTATGTCATTGGGATCGCCAAATCGTTAGAGTTAGCACGTGAAATAGCACGCTTTTAACTACGTCGATGGTTATCTGTGCTTGAGCTACTGATCATTCTGGGTATCGGATTCTGGGATCAATCGGGAAGAACCCAAATTATCAACAAACTTTTCGAACTGTCACATAAACCTAATTGCTAATGAATTGAGGTTAGTCAGAGTTACCAGTGTGCAAAAAATATGGCAAGATTGCAAGTAGGTTACCTACTCTGAAGAACCGATGGAGATTATTTTTTCAGCAGCCATCACTGATGTACTTTATTACTAATATCATTTTTACGCTAATAATAATATGGATAATATATAATATACGGGTTTAATTCACGATATTAATTAAGGGCTGGGCCGGGCGTGTGAAACTCCCCAAGGTACAAGCAACTAGAGGGTCCTACAATACAGAGGTATCTTTTTTTCTGTTGGCATTTTTTTGTTGGAATATTTTAAATTTGACCCTAAAGTGCAGGGGATACAATTTTATAGAAGAATAATAAAATACTAAGACTACTAAGAGTAACTTCATTCGCTTATGCGCACCCAATGGTGCATAGGCAATGAAAGCCCCACCCTTTCCCTAGACTGCTTTAAAGACTATTGAGTCTTTTTTCAGTACAGTCAACTCTACCGATTGTTTCAACAAGCTAAACCGCGATTGTAAGATTGTTAGTGTGATAAAATTACGGATGAATTCTTTCAGATTTTCCATTTTTTTATTTCAAAAAATTGATTGTAAAATAACAATATCAAGGGAATTTTTTTTTAATTTTTTACGATGGCATATGAATTTTCTAGCGCGGTTGAAATAGCGCTTTTTCAAATCGCTCGCAAAATCCTCCATTTGGCGCGCATGCGGTGTGACGTCACATCAATATGGGCGCTCACTTCGTAATGAATTTCCCGCTTTAATAATGAACGGGTATGACGTCATTAGCCAATAACGGGCGTTGAAAGTCACTCGTAATTTCGTGTTTTTAAAACATAAATTTATAAATGAAACCAACATTTTTGATCATTGTGTTTTATATCGTTGGAATTGTAAAAATATACTTCAAATATTTATACCGTTTTCAAGGATATTCATGTTATCGGGAACAACCCAATTTACGTTACTACCACTGTCTCGGCTTATGTATTATAATTGTCATTGTTTCCATCACCCAAACCAACCAGAGTCGGCTTAAATTAACAGTGGTAGGGATGTTAGTTTCTACCCCGATCATTGTTTATTAGTAATTACAACCACCAATTGGTACACCATCTTGCATCTTGATCATTTTTATTACCACTTGAAGGTAAGATGATTAGTCTTACGCTTTAGTGCCAGTGCAAGGTATTATACACGAAATATTAATATGAAAATCTCATGTAAATAAATATTTCATATTGACTCCTTATCGGGATCAGAAATAATTTAAAAAATACTATTTTATATCTCAGCAGAGACGAGAAGTTTTGAAGGGAATATGGATTATCTATAGGCGTTTACAGGCTTATGACCTGTCATTGGCTGGGCTAAGTGGCCACATGATGTGTTACAACATTCCCCATTTCGCCTAGTATTTGATACCCATATCTGCTAACTTGTATATACAGGATGTAACAAAACTCGATGTACAACCCGAAAACTGGTGAATCTACATCGTATTTGGAGACGATTGTGTAATATGACTTTTAATCTTAACTTCAAGAATTTTTTTTTTTTTTTTCATAAATATGGCAGATTATGTAAAATGCTCAAATTCTTATATTAAAACGCGTTTTTTAATTTTGTTTTCTTTATGGATAGTATTAATTTGACTAAATACATGATATTTTTTGACAATTTCCAAAAAAAAATCTACTTCGTACTCAATTGTTTTTACGCCCATAGGGCTTTTTCATAGACATTTTGAAATGATTACACAGTAGGTAGCTATTCATTACCGCCAGAGATGGCATCCAGACACTGTTCCCTAAAATGCACTAGATTTGTGTGTGAAAACATCAATATTGTCAGTATACTTGTTAGCCAGTGCGTGCATTCTTCGTATCGGTGAGTTAGCACTGTAATATGGTCGATGATTGGCTGCAGTAAAATAGTGCATTACTACGGGTAACTCGACCAGGCACTCGTATACTAATTAAATTTGCTAGTTGACAACAATCAAACATGGATTTTAATACTTTGAACAGAAAGAGCAAATCAATTAATACTCTTCTATTTTCTAGTGCTTGTATATTCAAAAAGTTATAATTTATGTTTACAATAGGAATATTTAATTTAAAATTAATAAAACGCAAAAATTTATGCTGGACTCTTTCAATGTATTATGTAGATTCACTGGTTTGCCACTTGTACATCGAGCTTTGTCAGTTTTTGAACAGTGAAATGGCGCGACGCTTCACATGCGAACACTCTCTGTCATCCATTGAGAAAAATAGCTTAAGCATTTTTAGCAGAAACCTTTATGATTGCAAGTGAGATTCTTCGTGAGAAAAAAAATTTTAAAAAATGTATCTCATATGAGAAATATTTCTTCTTCTCTACTCTCGAATTGTTACGAACTTTAAATAATTTTATTAAATAAATTTATAGCATGGTCGACACGTGTAAAAGACTATTAAAATACACGCTAATTGTACATCTGTCCTGGCCAGTTTATTAATTTTAGTTAAGAAAATATTCATAATTTTAATATCGAAAGGTACATTTTCCTAAAACATTTAAAACACAGCGAGGTGTAACTTAACAACTTGCCGTGCTTTTTATGAGGACTAGTCTATTGCTAAATCCATAGATATGACGCCCCACACCTTTTCTCTAGACTGCTTTAAAGACTATTGAGTCTTTTTTCAGTCCAGCCAACTCTACCGATTGTTTCAACAACAAGCTAAACCGCGATTTTAAGATTGTTGGTGTGATAAAAATACGGATGAATTTACGTTACTACCACTGTCTCGGCTTATGTATTATAATTTGTCATTGTTTCCATCACCCAAACCAACCAGAGTCGGCCCAAATTAACAGTGGCTAGGGTATGTTAGTTTCTACCCCGATCATTATTTATTAGTAATTACACCCCGTTGTGGGGAGACCGTTAGGCCCCCCGGAGTCTAAGAAAAGGAACTCTTCCCTTGGAATTTTAATTTTAGAAACACTAGAAAAAAATGCAAAGTAAACAAAAACCTGTTCCGACATGATCGCGCGTTAAATGCGAGAGACTCAGCTGTAAACCAAAGTGCCACGAACATTGCCGATTGCCACACGAACTCCACCGAAAAGCAATGATCAGCAGTCGGCCAGTCGGCCCATCTCTGATTGTTATCTAATCAAATCAATCAATCAATACCCTATGTGGGGCATATGGAATCCACAAGCTGCCTCCAGGCCAACCGATCGGCCGCCAGCTCCGTGCATCCTCCCCAAGTCGAGTCCACGTCCCGCAGCTCTGACGCAAACTGCCGACCGGGTTGTCAACAGTGGACGACAGGATGCCGAGACCTGACTCGCCTTCGTAAGACAGTGTTGAGCGTGGTGGCGGCTCCCGACAGGCGCGCGTAGGATATATGGGCGCCGGATGACAGTAGATACCGCAGGTTGGGTTGCCTCACCTCTGTGTTCCTTACACAGTCAGACCACCGCACACCTAATATTCTCCTAAGACAGCTATTTCTCTGCAGTGAGAAGTCTGGTATGTTGGGCCCTGGTTAGGTGCCACGATACGCAGCCATAGAGGAGAACAGGTGTGGATGCAGGTGGATTTGTGTTTAGAACCGAGTAACATCCGATCTCCCAGAACAGCTTCCCATACTGTTGAATGCGGCGCCCGAGTCTGCTGTTCTAGGGCCCTGTTGCTCGAATCACAGATCACTATCGACTCGGTAATAAGCGACGTGATAACGATTTCTTACCCACGGATGTTTAAAACGTTTTCGCGGATCACAATGGACACACGCGTTTAAAAGTTATCGATCGGGAATATTAAACGAGCGCATACTAGTCGCGAGCCATTTCCCGAGATATATATTTCTCGCTGCACATATTTTCATTTCAAATCTTCTCGAGTGCCGTATTGCATTTAGACCGGCGTTCGGCAAGCCAAATATTGAGAAAAGCATGTCGACATAATAAAACAATCCGACATGCGCGATGATTTGACGTTTGACGTCTGGCCGCGATATCGCGTGCCGAGCATTTCCGAGCGTTGCTTCGGCAAAGATCGGCTCGGCGAACGTTGTATGAACGAATGTTTATTGTGATCGGTCAAATCGTTAGCGTTAGCACGTGGTTAGCACGTTTTTAACTACGTCGATAGTTATGTGATTGAGCTACTGGTTAGGTCCACGATTCGCAGACATTCGGAGCCATTTTGTTACCTAAGAATTAAAAACTGGGCCTAAGAAAGTCCCCCTAACATATAATTTTACCAGTTACTATAGATCATACGTTGGATTCAGTTGATTCAATGTAAGTTTGTAAGGAGGGCGATAACCCTTAAACTGCGCTACAGGGTGGTTACTACATTATTACTTCTACCCTTAACACCACGTGAAGGTGCATAGGGCACTGCATTCGGGGGTGGTTAGAGTCAAGACCACTTAATACGGGAACAGATAACTGTGTAGTTTCGAAACTGTTCCCATATAAAGCGAAATATGTGTGAAATATTGACCTGACAGTTTAACATATTATAAGTAACTAACTAACATAACTAACTATCACGCCATTTTCGGATGGCGATTTAGGGGTTGGCAGAAAGGCGTAAGACTTCCTTTGCTTCCTCTAAATTCTCGTGCACATACGCCGTTTATTCCGACTTTTCACATTCAAGTACTTGTTCGTACAATTGGTCATGCCAGGTTGTCTTTCTCGGCGTTCCTCGGCTCCTACGTCCATGGCACACTCGCGCTTAATACTTCTTTTAGCCGTTTCTTTCATCGCTCATTCGCTCCACATGATCCGAACCATCGTAAAAGGTAATTTTAGTGGGATAATGCTTATCTCAGCCTTGCACTCTGCTCTAATTTATGGACATTTGTACACCTATCAAACATACATCAGTCTTACTCACACATAATCGCATTTCAACAGCATTCAGTCTACTTTCATCCTTCTCACGCTTCACTTGCCATACATAAGGGTTGGTACCAGAACTTCCGTTGTGTACTGCCAATTTAGCTTCTTATTTGCCACTCATGGATTTCAAGCACCATTAACTCTGTTTCCTTCTCCTCATGATTGTCCTTAACAAATGACATTCTGATAGAGATGGGCCGACAACTAGATTTTTAATATTTTAAATATTTTTTCCCTTATAGTGACATCAGTTGAGAAGATAGTTATACATTTTTTTGGCAATCTACCTTTATTGGTGTAGGTAATGGTTCAACCGAACTTAATTACTTACTAAAAGACACCTGAAGATGTCTCTACAATTAATCTGTCGAAAACACAACCCGCATGTGGATTCTTCTGTACAAACTCAACATATATAGAAGTTTTAAAAATTTGTCATACACGGTTGTCAGATGATGGGCGGAAATGGGACATGTTGTAATACATCAAGTGGCCACTTAACCAGCATAATGACAGGCACCATCATAAGAACCCTGTAAACGCCCTAGAGAACCCACACTCGTGTCCAAGAGTTTCTCTGAGTTGAGATATGAATAATATCTGATATCAGCCAGCACGGGTACAATCCAGTAATTTGTCTACATTTGTATACATTCAAAATTATACAAATAAATAATAAAATAATTAAATGCCAATTTTTGATACAGGGTGTTGTAAAGTCAATGCATTGTATCGTCAGTAAGAGGGGACATTATTATTACACCTATTGTCATGTGTATGAGAATGTAGGAAGCGAGTTATGTGTTGTATATCTATGTTAGTATAATCTGTGAGAATATTCGCGGCTCGCAGATGCGTTCTGGTTCCGCATAGATCGGCAACCTTTTATTTATCAATTTCTGACGTGATAGCGTCTAATAAATCGATGGACGCCGGATGCACACGCGAAAAAGCATGACTCATTGTCACGTTCCGCCTGAGCCGAGTGTGCAAGCGAGAGCGCGGAGCAAGCGATAGAGAGGCACGGAGGTTCGGTTTGTGACGCATCTATCTATCTTCCACTCCATCGGCCGATGCATCCGAGTGGAAGGGAGACAGCAGCAGCACACAAGCTACAAAGTGAAAGTGAAATTAACGGAGTGCAAAAAAATTATAATTTATGGAAAAAAAATTGTAATTTTCAATTAACTTCCCGCTTTGTATTAATACAAAATAACTGATAATTCAGTAATAATAATTCAAATCAAATTCATAAAAGTATGCTATTTTTAATCAATGTTTTCTTATGAGACGTCATCACGTAAAATTATCGTCCGTAAACCGACTTTACAGACAACAAAAAGTTATATTTTTTTTTTTAGTTAAATTTTATCAATTAGCCGCTTAATCTTTTTTTTATAATAAATTATAATTTTTTGCACTCGTTAATTTCACATTTTACTTTGTAGCTTGTGTGGCTGCCGCTGTCACCCTTTTATACTCGGATCGGCCGATGGAGTGGAAGAGAGATAGATGACGTCACAAACCGAACCTCCGCGCCTCTCTATCGCATTGTATTCCGCGCTCTCGCTTGCACACTCGGCTCAGGCAGGGAACGTGACAATGAGTCATGCTTTTTTCGTGTGTGCAGCCGGCGCGCGCTCATCGATTTATTAAGACGTTATCACGTCAATAAGTAGGTACCTAAACAGATTTTTCTGTTTTGTTTGATTTAAAAAAAAGGTAAATTCCACGTGGGTGCCTTGTGTAATTTAGTATATCTGAAAGGGGGGCCACGGGTCAAATGAGTTTGGGGAACCTTAATATAAAATCTTCGCTTTTAAGAAAAAAAAATTGATAGCGCGAGATTTTAGAATTTGGAAGCGTTATATTGGTCGCCGCACTATATATAACATATGTAAATGTCATTGAATCCATACAGGAGCTCAATCACAGATAACTATCGACGTAGTTAAAAAACGTGCCAACCACGTGCTAACGCTAAACGATTTGACCGAATCACAATGAAACATAACGTTCATACACACCGTTCGCCGAGCCGAGAATTGCCGAAGCAACGCTCGGGAATGCTCGGCACGCGATGAATCGCGGGCGCCGAACGTCAAAACGTCAGATTGGGATATGTTTATTATGTCGACTCTGCTTTTTCTCAATATTTGGCTTGCCGAACGCCTGGACCTAAATGAAAATACGGCACTCGAGAAAGATTGAAAGTTTTTTTTTATTATTTATTTTTTTAAATAAAAAGAAATCTAATGCAATCTTATGATATTTGCACATATTTCAATTTGTAAATACAATTTTTCAATAAAGCCTAAGCGGCTGTGCTTGAAAATAGGAATCGAGTCGTGTCGAAGTGGGGATTCGAACCGACGATCTCTGGACTCAGAGACCGCGACGCTACCCACTGGCCACCCACCCGTTCAAAAAAGATATGTGCGAAGAATATATATCTCGGGAAATGGCTCGCGACTTGATGCGCTCGTTTAATAATCCGATCGATAACTTTTAACGCGTGTTCCATTGTGATCGCGAAAACGTCAAACATCCATGGGTAAGAAATCGTTATCAACGATCGCTTATTACCCGCGTCGATAGTGATCTGTGATCGAGCAACAGAAAAAGTTTCTTCGCAATCTAACATTGAAATTCACTCTATGGCCAAAACCTACAATTTTATGATCAGCGCCTTTTGACACTTCGGTGCTGACAAATCTGGAAGTTCGGAGAAAAATTGCGGACTTAATGTTTCTCTCTATAATATAATACATGGCAAAGTTGACTCTATATTCTGCTAGGTAAATATAACTTAGAATATTCCAAGTCGGGGGTTGAGATCACAATAAAACATTTTTTGTCCCCAAATTTTTAAAACAATAACATGGCGCACTTTGATTCCTTATCTCGCATGTTAAGACTGTACAATGACATGACAATAGGTGGTGAAGGGACATGGACTGAACTGGCATTTGTGCACGATTTTCGTTCCGTAAAAAGGATGTATCTACAACTCAATAGATTGCCTAAGTGGGGTAGTCCCCGGGAGGGACTTGGTGTGCCTTCGCACAGGCGGCCCGTACGGGCATGTTTGTGTGTGCGTGCGTGGAGGTCTCATAATTATATCCCATACCCTCAACTCTATTGTTATTGTGTCTTTTGTAAGGATAGGATGGTCTTTGGATAGGTATTAGTGATAACTTACGGCAGGGGACGTATGAAATAGTGTCTGCCAGATAGGATAATAGTGTGAGATGCACACATGCGTTCTGTCCCCTCCCCTCTTTTCCCTAATCCCCCCTCCATTGAGCCCTGACTGCGGATGCACGGGGTGGATGTCTGGGATGGGGGGCCTGGCGCGAGGCGGGATACCGGTCTCTACAGGGTGTGGTTATTTTTTTATTTTATTTTTTATTTTATTTTTATTTGGAAAACCAACAGAGAAACAGTAGGTAATACATGGTACAAATTTTAATGTTTAAAAAAAAGCTCCAATAACAGGTTTTCGCAGAATGTTTGTAAACAATAACAGAGTCTTTACAATAACAGAGAATGTTTGTAAACAATAACAGATAAAATTAAGTAAGTATATACATAACATACAAGAAGGAGAGGGAATTGGAATGGGAAAAGGGAATGGAATTTTGTATATAAAAGAAGAGTTAAGTCGCTGGATGTGTCTTTAATGTAGCTTTTAGTGAAGATAGTTTTAATGTTTTTGTGTAGTCAATATGGCTAAAGTCTTTGTTGTATGCAAAACAAGAACGTTGGATAAATACTAATTTGTTGTTATAATTACTAATAAATAATTGATGGGGTAGAAACTCAACATCCCTACCGCTGTTAATTTGGGCCGACTCTGGTTGGTTTGGGTGATGGAAACAATGACAATTATAATACATAAGCCGAGACAGTTATGGTAGTAACGTAAATTCATCCGTATTTTTATCACACTAACAATCTTAAAATCGCGATTTAGCTTGTTGAAAAAAATCGGTAGAGTTGGCTGGACTGAAAAAAGACTCAATAAGTCTTAAAAGCAGTCTAGGGAAAGGGTGGGGCTTTCATTGTACAATGACATAATAAAACATTGAAATATTGATGTATTTTAATGATAGATGTGGTGAATTCAAGAGGAACTTGAAATCTTTTTATAACCTCTGATTGAATTGTAAATATTTATGAAAAGTAATTAAAGCTTGTTTAAATCTGTAAATTGTATACGAGTATTATAATGCTGTGTAATTCTGTAATTGA
The DNA here is from genome assembly GCA_022494985.1 of Micrasema minimum. Taxonomy (NCBI): domain Eukaryota; kingdom Metazoa; phylum Arthropoda; class Insecta; order Trichoptera; family Brachycentridae; genus Micrasema; species Micrasema minimum. The sequence continues at coordinate 22,742 of JAGVSP010001587.1, forward strand.
TGTGCAAAAAAACCGTGTATGTAATTATTATGATAAAACGTTAAATGATAGATATTTTTTTAATTTATTTAATTTTATTGCGTCCATAGGGTATTTACATATACATTTTGAAATGATTACCCAGTAGGTAGCTATTTATTACCGCCAGAGATGGCATCCAGACACTTTGTTCCTAAAAATGCACTAGATTTGTGTTGAAAACATCAATATTGTTAGTATACTTGTTAGCCAGTGCGTGCATTCTACGTATCGGTGAGTTAGCACTGTAATTGGTCGTCGATGATTGGCTGCAGTTAAAATAGTGCATTACTGCGGTAACTCGACCAGGCACTCGTTTATTACTAATTAAATTTGTGGTTGACAACAATAAACATAGATTTTAAAATACTTTTGAACAGAAAGAGCGAATCATTTAATATTCTTCTATTTTCTATATGTTTGTATATTCAGAAAGTTGGTTCGCGTCATGTAGAGCGAATGGATGATGAAAAAACGGCTAAAAAAATATATGATGCGATGTGCCTGGATGTAGAAGTCGAGGAAGGCCGAGAAAGACATGGCATGATCAAGAAAACCAAGTGCTTGAAAGTGGGCATGTAAGAAGTCGGAATAAATCGACGTGCGTGCATGAGAAGATGTATGAATGTGGAGGAAGCAAGAGAAGTATGCCAGGACAGAGTGGTGTGACCGTTCTATCCTCTCTGCCTACCCCTTCGGGGAAATGGCGTGATGGTTAGTTAGTTAGTGAAAGTTATTTTTATAAAGTTATAGCAATTAAGCAAAATTTATCCTTTATATGGCGCAGGTTTACTAACAGTTTTCTGTGCAGTCTGAAAACGGTCCCGTATAAAGCTAAAACTGCATGAAAAACTGTGTGCTAGTGTCAGATTTAAGCTGACATGACAGTCAATGTTTTTTATGAAAAACGTTTAAATAGACATAGTTTATTGTATGCTTTTAAATACGTAAAAAAACAATAACATATTTACATTATTAGCTAAATATACAATTTCCTGAGAGCAAACATACGATAATAACTTACAATCGCGTTTCAAAAATACACATATTTAGCGTGTCTTTTGACAGAAGTTTGACAGACTGCACAGTTTTTTCTGAACAAGAAAACTGTGTAGTTTTTTCTGAACAAGAAACTGTCTCATATTAAGTGGGCATTAATATTGTCACATTATAGAGTTACCTGGGATCAAATAAATAAATTTTCGCGCCAAATTGTAATTTTGACGCTGGTTTTGGCGCCAAAACTCCTGGTCTGTCAGATTGACGCCAGTTTCGGCGCGAAAAACAGTTCTCCAGTCCAGCTGACCGCGTCAGCAGGTATTATACTTCTAGTAGGTGATACCCTGGACAGGTACATGTTATTATTATTATTATATTGTGTGGGAGTTTATACTAAACACAGGGTGTCTTCAGTGTCACTTCTACTTCTACTTAACCCGTGAACAACTGTGTTTAGCAACAACATTTTGAACGAATACAAATACTTGTAGACAAATTACTGGATTATACCCGTGCTTGGCTGATATCAGATATTATTCATATCTCAACTCAGAGAAACTCTGGACACGAGTGTGGGTTATCTAGGCGTTTACAGGCTCATGACCTTTCATTGGCTGGGTCAAGTGGCCACTTGATGTACTCGACATTCCCTATTCCGCCCATCATCTGACAACCACGTATGACAAATTTTGAAAACTTGTATATATGTTGAGTTTGTACAAAAGAATCCACATGCGAATTGGTTTTTTACGACAGATTTTTAATATTTTTTCCCCTACAGTGACATCTGTTGAGAAGATAGTTAGGCATTTTTTGGCAATCTAACTTTATTGGTAAAATTAAAAATTAAAAAGCGAAAAAAAAAAAGAAAATTGGAGAGAACATCTTCGGGCGTCTTCTAGTAAGTAATTAAGTTCGGATGAAACCTTACCTACACCAATAAAGTTAGATTGCCAAAAAATTCTTAACTATCTTCTCAACAGATGTCACTATAGTAAAAAAAATATAAAATATTAAAAATCTGTCGAAAAACCAACTCGCATGTGGATTCTTCTGTACAAAACTCAACATATATACAAGTTACAAAAATTTGTCATACATGGTTGTCAGATGATGAGCGGAATGGGGAATGTTGTAATACATCAAGTGGCCACTTAACCCAGCCAATGACAGGTCATAAGCCCTATAAACGCCTAGATAACCCACATTCGTTTCCAGAGTTTCTCTGTCTCTGTTGAGATATCAATAATACTGTGTTTAGGTTTACAAATGTCCAAATTAGAGCAGAGTGCGCGGCTGAGATAAGCATTATCCACTAAATTAAGGGCTTTTACGATGGTTTGGTCATGTGGAGCGAATGAGTGATGAAAGAAACGGCTAAAAGAAGTTTAAATGCGAGTGTGCCTGGATGTAGAAGCCGAAGAAGGCCGAGAAAGACAACCTGGCATGATCGAGTACGACTAGTGCTTGAATGTGAAAAGTCGGAATAATCTTTTTGGGCGTGTTTAAATACTTGTACACAAATCTGGATTTATCCCAAGACGGGAGTAGGTATATATTTTATTTTATATCCCTACAGAGATGAGGTAGAATTCTTTCAAATTCAGAAATATAGGTTTTCGAGCGTTTAACAGGGCTTACGACCTGGTCATTTGGCTGGGTTAAGTGGCCACTTATGTAGGTACTACAACATTCCCCATTCGCTTCAACACGCCATTTCACCGCAGGGGTAGGCAGAGAGGATAGAACGCCACACCACTCTGTCCTGGCATAATTCTCTAAGCTTCCTCCACATTCATACATCTTCTCATGCACGCACGTCGATTATTCCGACTTCTTACATGCCCACTTTCAAGCACTGTTTTTTAACTTGATCATGCCATGTCTTTCTCGTCCTTTCCTCGACTTCTACATCCAGGCACAGTCGCATCATATATTTTTTTAGCCGTTCTTTCATCATCCATTCGCTCCACATGACCGAACCATCGTAAAAGACCTTTCTTAATTTAGTCGATAATGCTTATCTCAGCCTTGCACTCTGCTCTAATTTACAACATTAGTGCACCTATCATACATAGTTTTACCACACATTCGCCTGAGAGATCGCATTTCAACTGCATCCAATCTACTTTCATCCTTATTTTTCCAACTCCATGCTGCGCTTCCATCCATCCATCCATTGATATTGCGATACTGGTATTCCTATTGTAAACATAAATTATAACTTCTTAAATAACTTTCTGAATATACAAACATTAGAAAATAGAAGAATATTAAATGATTTGCTCTTTCTGTTCAAAGTATTAAAATCTATGTTTGATTGTTGTCAACTAACAAATTTAATTAGTATACGAGTGCCTGGTCGAGTTACCCATAGTAATGCACTATTTTACTGTAGCCAATCATCGACCAATTACAGTGCTAACTCACCGATACGAAGAATGCACGCACTGGCTAACAAGTATACTAACAATATTGATGTTTTCCAACACAAATCTAGTGCATTTTTAGGGAAGTGTCTGGATGCCATCTCTGGCGGTTATGAATAGCTACCTACTGTGTAATCATTTCAAAATGTCTATGTAAATACCCTATGGGCGTAAAAACAATAAAATAAATAAATAAATACTTAACTTTTAAATCAACCTTGTAGCTAAAGCCGGACTAACGACATTATTAAAAATCTTTTTTTGAACCCTGTAGCGACCTGCCGCCGGGAGATCTCAGCCAATCAGAGAGCGGCGAATACAATATTGTTCCTTTTTCGCCAAATCTGCCGCCCCTTTTGTCCACCTGCCCAACTGTCAAATTCTTCCGTAACAGCTGTTACGGCGGCCCAATACAAACACCATAAAGCCGTGAACAATGGCCTCTGTATAGAGATCCGTCTGGACTAAGGGAATCTCTAGAGAAAGATTATTAGAACAGTGTAGTGTAGTCCGTTCGCTATATCAATTTATCCCTGTTGCTCGATCACAGATCACTATCGACGCGGTAATAAGCGACGTGATAACGATTTCTTACCCATGGATGTTTAACGTTTTCGCGATCACAATGGAACACGCGTTAAAAGTTATCGATCGGGATTATTAAACGAGCGCATACTAGTCGCGAGCCATTTCCCGAGATATATCTTATTCGCACAAATCTTCATTCAATCATTTTCTCGAGTGCCGTATTGCATTTAGCCGGCGTTCGGCAAGCCAAATATTGAGAAAAGCAGTCGACATAATAAACAATCCGACAAGCGCGATGATTTGACGTTTGACGTTCGGCCGCGATATCGCGTGCTCGGCTCTGCTCGGCTCTGATCGGCTCTGATCGGCAACGCTCGGCTCGGCCAACGTGGTATGGAACGTATGTTCATTGTGATTGGTCAAATCGTTAGCGTTAGCACGTTTTTTAACTACGTCGATAGCTATCTGTGATTGAGCTCCTGGACACCTAACGTTCCCAGATACCCTATTAAACTTAATCATTCGACGAACTGTTTTCCAAGTATTTGTTATGAAATATGACCGTATGTGATTTATTATAGTAAATGGAGACAGATTAAAGCAGGTTGAAGAATTTGTATATTTGGAAAGTATGTTTACAAGAGACGGAAATGTGGATAAGGACATTGAGAGAAGGAAACAGAGTTAATGGTGCCTTTACATCCATAGTGGCAAACAAGAAGTTAAATTGGCAGTACACAACAAAGTTCTGGTACCAACCCTTATGTATGGAAGTGAAGCGTGAGAAGGATGAAAGTAGACTGAATGCTGTTGAAATGCGATCTATGTGTGGTAAGACTATGTATGATAGGTGTACAAATGTCCAAATTAGAGCAGAGTGCAAGGCTGAGATAAGCATTATCCACAAAATTTAAGGGCTTTTACGATGGTTCGGTCATGTGGAGCGAACGAATGATGAAAGGACGGCCTTGCCAGGATGTAGAAGTCGAGGAAGGCCGCGAATGACTTGGCATGATCACGTACTACAAACGACGTGTATGCATTAGAAGATGTATGAATATAGCGAGGGAAGTGTGGCAGGACAGAGTGGTGTGGCGTTCTATCCTCTCTGCCTACCCACAGGGGAAACGGCACGATGTTTAGTTAGTTAGTGAAGCTGAGAGTGTTTTTAAAACCTGTTTACCAATCGGACGGAGTATAATTGAATAGATTCTCGGAATGAGCCCTTAACATAATTTGGTTCTCTGACAAAAGCGTATAGCTTCCTGTAACAAGCATTATACCGCAAACCCAAGCATACAATATATTTATCTTTCTCATTGCTTCCTATACACCGAGTGACAAAACTCGTAGGACAACAGAGATGTTTAAACTGCCAGATTGTCAACAGTGGACGTCCAGGACGCCGAGAACCTGATGGCTTGTAAGATAGGCAAGCATGGTGGCGGCTCTCGGGAGGCATCGAAGCATGCCGGATGACAGTAGATACCGAGGGTTGCTGCATCCATCGCCTCACTTCTGTGTTCCTTACATGCTTACCTCATGTACACAGAGCAACAAAACTCGTAATACAACCCGCAAACTGGTGAATCTACATCATATTTGGAGTCCAAATATGAATTTTGACGTGATAACGTCTAATAATTCGATGAACGCCGGCTGCTCACACGAAAAAGCATGACTCATTGTCACGTTCCGCCTGAGCCGAGTGTGCAAGCGAGAGCGCGGAACAAGCGATAGAGAGGCACGGAGGTTCGGTTTGTGACGCATCTATCTCTCTTCCACTCCATCGGCCGATGCGTCCGAGTAGAAGGGAGACAGCAGCAGCACACAATAAGAAAAAACAAGGAAAATGTTAATTTATGGAAAAAAAATTAATTTTACATTAACTCCTGCTTTGTATTATACAAAATAATGATAATTCAGTAATAATAATTTAATTAAATTCATAAAAGTATGCTATTTTTCATCAATGTTTTCTTATGACGTTGTCACGTAAAATTATCGTCCGTAACCGACTTTACAGACAGCCAAAAAATTTTAATCTAAGCATAAAAAAAAAATATTTTTTCCTTCTCTCATAAAAGCTTTCATAAGTACCGCAGATTAAGTAAAATTGCACAAATTCTTATTAAGATGCTGTTTTTTAATTTTTTTATTTTTTTTTGGATAGTATTAATTTGACCAAATACATGATATTTGATAATAATTTGCAAAAATTTCTCAAAAAAAAAATCTACTTCGTACCTACTCAATTTTCTCGAAAACTAAGGTCAAAACAAAAAATTGTATTCCACAAAATCGACTTCAAAATATGATGTAGATTCACTGGTTTCCCGCTTGTACATCGAGTTTTGTTACCCCCCTACTACTTCTACTTTCCCTTATCCGCACTCAATGGTGCATAGGGCACTGCACTGGTGTACCAACACCAAGTGCAGTGTATCTTGATCATTTTTATTACATGAGGGCAAGATGATCAGTCCTACGCTTCTATGCCAGTCCAAGGTATCACACATGAAATATGAATATGAAAATTTCATGTAAATAAATATTTCATGTTAGCCCCCTACGGGAATAGAACCTTAGGCACGGTAGCCAAATGCGCTACCACCATGCTACGAGGCGGACCATACGATTACACACATAAACGTCATAAGAAAACATTGATGAAAAATAGCATACTTTTATGAATTGAATTGAATTATTATTACTGAATTATTATTATTTTGTATAATACTCGTACAAAGCAGGAGTTAATTGAAATTTACAATTTTTTCCATAAATTATCATTTTTTTGCACTCGTTAATTTCACTTTCACTTTGTAGCTTGTGTGCTGCTGCTGTCTCCCTTCTACTCGGACGCATCGGCCGATGGAGTGGAAGAGAGATAGATGCGTCACAAACCGAACCTCCGTGCCTCTCTATCGCTTGTTCCGCGCTCTCGCTTGCACACTCGGCTCAGGCGGAACGTGACAATGAGTCACGCTTTTTCGTGTGTGCATCCGGCGTCCACCGATTCATTAGCCGTTATCACGTCAAAAACATTAACTGTCAGGTCAGCCAAACTTCAATTCAATATTCCGTACAGTTTTCGCCTTATACGAGACAGTTTGCAAACTGCACTAGAAACTGTACAGTTTTCTGTACTGTACAAAGTGCGTTTACGCGGTTAGGGCGCGCCAACAGGCAAGCCTACATATATATATGTGTTATAGATATTATAGCAGACAATACATATATAGGCTACAGGCTCCTATACCCAATACTACTCCATTACGGCCGTGTTATCTACTCCAAGGGGGTCCCAGCTCTGAATAACCGTTGAAGTCCTGCGGCTGTCCAATAACAAACTATAGTAACTGCTTATAAAGTTAATGGTGCCTTAAAGTCGATCGTATCTAATAAGTGCTTATCAAAATAGGCTAAATTGGCAGGAAAAACAAGGATGAAAGTAGACTGAATGCAGTTGAAATGCGATCTATGTGTGGTAAGACTATGTATGATAGGTGTACAAATGTCCAAAATTAGAGCAGAGTGCAAGGCTGAGATAAGCATTATCCACTAAATTAACCTTTTACGGTGGTTCGGTCATGTGGAGCGAATGGATGATGAAAGAACGGCTAAATGAAGTTTAAATGCAAGTGTGCCTGGGTGTAGAAGCCGAGGCAACTCGAAATTTAACTGTCAGATATTTAAAGGCCGAGAAAGACATGGCATAATCAAGCAACACAAGTGGGCATGCAAGAAGTCGGAATAATCGACGTGCGTGCATGAGAAGATGTATGAATGTGGAGGAAGCAAGAGAAGTATGCCAGGACAGAGTGGTGTGGCGTTCTATCCTCTCTGCCTACCCCTTCGGGGAAATGGCCTGATGGTTAGTTAGTTAGTAAGTTAGTTAGATATTTAAATTTAATTGAACGGCATTGCGTACAAATTTATATAAAACTTAATGCTGTCAATTTCTTTCGAATTTTTAATTGAAATCCAGAGTTTTACCAATAAGTAAAAACAGTTTAGAGTATATGTAGAAACCGAGGAAGGCCGAGAAATACATGGCATGACCAGGTACGACAAGTGCTTGAAAGTGGACATGTGAAAAGTCGGAAAATTCGGCGTATGTGCATGTGCATGAGAAGATGTATTAATGTAGAGGAAGCAAAGGAAGCATATCGGGACAGAGTGGTATGGCGTTCTATCCTCTCTGCCTAATGCCGTGATGGTTGGTTAGTTAGTTAAAAACCATTTATAAATTTTCGCCATTTTTCTGTTTGTAAATTTATTGGATATGAAATTAATTAAGTTTATCGATGTGATTTTCACGGAAATGGCGCCTAATATTAGCCGATTATTATTAAAATATTTTTTTAATATTGTCGCATACTAGGTTTAGGATCCTGACCGCCGCCCATACACACACACTCGCAGCGAGTATTGTATACACTGATACACTCACATCACGATACACATACAAGTCCTTCAGTCCGTTGGGAAAATCATCGGGGAAGGGACAAGGACATAGCTTCTCCTATCCTGGCGTTTCTTTCGTCAGTTACATATTGAAAACATACTAAAAAACGAAAAAAGCAGTCTAAGTGTCAAAAAGTGCCGCGAATTTTGAATGCCCGCGCCATTTTAAGAACAATCTGTCATAATTTGAATCGATTCTGACAGGCCATATAGATACACATAGACCGTTGGTTGGTTGCTCGAATTTATTCGTTTTTCGAATCGGTTTTTGAAGTCTGCGAATTTTTTCCACCAATCATAGACATTTCATGTGAAGTTTTTAAACTGATTTTGTGCGTTTTTTTGGACAAAATGGATATGATTTTGGAGAGTAAACTGCAACAGGATGGATGCGATCTTTGTCAGTGTTCGAGGTAAGCGAAATATATGAGTTATACCTATTTTGAATTCAATTTAACTTTTTATTGGCAGTACATAATGGAGTCCTGGTACCAACCCTAATGTATGAAAGCGAAATATGGAGTTGTAAAAAATATTGAATGCTGTTGAAATGCGATCTCTCAGGCGAATGTGTGCTAAAACCATGTATGATAGGTGCACATGTGTCTAAATTAGAGCAGAGTGCAAGGCTGAGATAAGCAGTATCCACTAAATTAGAGGGCTTTTACGATGGTATGGTCATGTGGAGCGAATGAGTGATGAAAGAACGGCCAAAAGAAAGTTTAAATGCAAGTGTGCCTAGGATTGTAGAAGCGAGGAGGCTAAAGAAGGCGGAGAAAAGACATGGCATGACCAAGTACGAGAACAAATTATCTTGAAAGTGGACATGTGAAAGTCGGAATAATCGGCGTATGTGCATAGGAAGAAGATGTATTATTATTATTATTATTATGGATAATTTTTGTAGCGCCGATTTCGTATAAATTTACCTCAAGGGCGCTTCAAATATTGAATTTAACGGCTCGGGAAATTTAAAGTGAGTGAAAACTCAATTTCTGAGTAGAAAATACCCGATCATCAAAAATTTAAAATCAAAAGATTTTAGAGAACATATAGGTCTTAAAATCATCACTTCACTCTCACAGTTGCTCACTTCTGGTGGGAGGCATTCCAAGCCACAGGCCCGCAACCGCAAAAGCGCGCTCTCCGAAATTTTGTGGCGCTGATGATTACGGATCGGTACTAAAACCCCTGCTATAGCTGTAGTAGATGTAGCTGAATCGAAGTGTGAGACGTCTTTTAGCTAGTTTATTTGGAGATGCATATGAATGTTAGTGAAAGCAAAGAAAGTCTGTCAGGACAGACAAGGTATGGCGTTCCATCCTCTCTGCTTACCTTTACGGGGAAATGGTTAGTTAGTTAGAAACATGGTTTTTGGACAGAAATATAACTTGGTATTACTAGAATATTTTTTTTCACAAATTATCACTTAGTGCGAAGTGATCAAACAATAGAAATGAGTCTTTTAAATAATACAAAGTTGCAAAACTTTATTTTAATTAATTTTTTTAATCATTAACACTTTGACCTGGTTTCATTCATAAACAGAATTCGTCAAAACATCGGAAGATAAATTTAATACTAATAATATAATATAATGTTCCATTCTTAATTTGTCTTAATTTGAAGCTGTCTGGAGATCGTGCTAAACCACGTGCAAACGCCTAACGATTTGATCGATCACAATGACATATCGTTCAATACCAAGCGATTCGCTGCACCCACGTCGCAGACCTTTGTCCGGCGTCGGATCCAATGGTTCCTTTTCCGTCTCTCTTAATGTTATTTCAAGCATCATCCTCTTTACGTCAAACGTGCAAATCTTCGCAACTTGTGGGAGGATTGCTTATGTCAGACAGTCTTTTCGCCATAAGGCTTGACGGGCAGAACCGCATTAAATACTCGAGTCTTGATAAAGTTGAATGAATGGAGCTTCCGAATGTGGAATTTAGCTTTCCAAAAGCCTCCAAGAGAGAGATGCGCTCGTTTCCAATATCCCGATCTGATTTTTAACGCGTGTTCCATTGTGATCGCGAAAACGTTAAACATCCATGGTAAGACTTCGTATACACGTCGAATTATTTCCGAGTCGGTAGTGATCGTGTGACCTCTTTTTTCTTCTGTCATGCAACTGTTCGTCTTTCCTCTATGTACAGCGTATCTTGGCACCTAATTTTGGCCGATTCTACCTTTAGTCTTCAATCATCAGAGAATCTCTCAAAGCTCTCGGATATTAAGTGTGCGGTGGTCTGACATGCAAGGAACACAGAGGTGTGCAACCCAACCTCCCCATCGATATACTTTCTACCAAGTGCAGTCGATACTATTATTGTTGGTATTACATGAAGGAAAGATGATCGTGCTATACTTTACAAGCACCATTCAGGTTCTCGCATCCCAAACGTCCACTGTTTGTGCATTCTACGGCAGTTAGCGTCTAGCTACAAGGACCATTGGGAACTTTCAATAAAAGAGTTGCGCGGGAAAAAAAGCCGATCGCTGGCCTGTAGCATTTGTAGAATTAGAGTTGTAAATTTACGAAATAATTTCGTGTCTCTCGTGCAAGGGTTCCCAGTTTGTTTAGTAAGACCATGACCTTGAGACCTGCACTAATTAGTGTACCGTTGTAATTTTACTATGCACCCGAGGAAAAATAGTTGGGACTGCGAAATAAGGGAAAGTATTATAGTCAGTAGGTACTTCCTTTTAAGATAGTTTATAACGTGCCCTGGTTATCCATGGCGCAGAAAATAATAACATTGCTTCAAAATTTATGGTGTTCAAGCGGGCCGCGCAGTATGTCTAATTCAAACCATTATTTATGATCCTGGTATTTATTTGCCATTTTAAACAACTTTTCGGGTGCCATGTTATAAACCACCCTAATGTCCCAGGCATCTATTAATACGCGCTGGCAACACGAAAAATTCTGATCGCAAAATAATTAAAATCCTTAAAATTTTGAAACGGACACAATACAATTTCTGAAAATTTCCTTTATATAATTTACTTCCTGTGACGCCTCACAAACAGCTGGTGACGTATCATTTATAGCGAGCACGACATAAAAACAACGATTCCCGTGGGTTTTTTTCACTAGGCATTTTCTATGTTTGAATAAAATCACGAATTACTTGAAAGATTACAACGGTGCATATATATCTGAATAATAGACCGTTTACGCCAAACGTACTGCAGTCGACCTGAACAGAAAGTATTACAAACATGCCATTGAAAGCTTTTATATGCACATTGTAAAAGCCAAGTGACAAGGGCGCTGGAGCGCGACTGGACGCGATTTTTACGAACTGATAGAGGCCCAATTTTGACGAATCATAATATCAATTGAAAAGGAAGATTTTCTTCTTATTATTTATATTTAAATAACGCCTTTTCCCCGAACTGACTGTCAAATTGTAAATATGCATAGATGTTTACACTTATTCAAAGTAATCTACCAATTTGAATGTTTATTAATTTTTTCGATCATGTGTTAAAACAAGTCACAAATAAATTTTAATGATTGTACAATTTTCAATTGGAAGAAAAGTCTCTAACAAAATAAATTAAAATATGCAATAAAAAATAAGCATTTCGAGGGTTTCGAAAATGAATTATTAATATGGCAACATTTATAAAGTATAATATGACTGTGATAATGTAACTTATGGTCCGATATTCGTTATTCTTCTGCGCTGCCTTCAGACCGTAAACTGTACTCCGTGTAAAGAAGTAAAATCCCCACCGCGGCACGGACATTGGTCAGAAAATTTTCACAAAACTCAGTTTTTATTTTTACTTGCTAATGGTTTAAGGAAACTGCAACCATTAATAGTTCAAAATTTTTAATAAATGCTATTAATGCGCTTGCTATTGTTTTCACGTATTTTTAATGCAATACCTAGGAAATATTTATAGCAAAGAAAACCTACTTCATATGAATCCTTTAGCACTTAACTAAAAAATAACCAACAATAAAAAACTTAGCGGGGAGAATAGGAAAAATTTTTCAACACCTTTTTGGCCACGACATAGGCATATAGAGGATAGATCGCCACACCACTCTTGACACTTCAGTTAATAGTTTTTTTTATACAATAGTGTTGCTATTTTACTGGAATCTTTTATTGGATTCGAACCCACGACCTCGTGCACGTAAATCGAATGCGTTACCACTGTGCTACGAGGCGGACATTCATGTGTTCTCTATCGATAGTACTTTATCGCATAATTTTATCACTAACGACAAACGACCACATGCGGTTTACGATAGCAGATGTTTGTGTGTAGCAGGCTTAATTAAATCAACAACTAGCGGGTAATGAAAACCCCCAATATTTCCCTAGACTGCTTTAAAGACTATTGAGTCTTTTTTCAGTCCAGCCAACTCTACCGATTGTTTCAACAAGCTAAACCGCGATTTTAAGATTTTTAGTGTGATAAAAATACGGATGAATCTACGTTACTACCACTGTCTTGGCTTATGTATTATAATAGGGTTCTTCCCAATAACACGAATATTCTTAAAAACGTTACAAATATTTAAAGTATATTTTTACAATTCCAACGATATAAAACACTACTACTACTTTCCCTTATCCGCACCCAATGGTGCATAGGGCACTGCATTGGTACACCAAGTGCAGTGTATCTTGATCACTTAATACATGAAGGCAAGATTATCAGTCTTACGCTTCAGTACCAGTCCAAGGTATCACACATGAAATATTAATGTGAAAATCGCATGTAAATAAACATTTCGTGTTGACCCCTTCATGCACGGTAGCCAAACGCGCTAATGTTATGTTATTTTCATTAAAAATTTATGTTTTAAAAACACTAAAATACGAATGATTTTTAACGCCCGTTATTGGTTGATGACGTCATAACCGTCCACCATGAAAGGCGTGAAATTCGTTACGAAGTGAGCGCCTATATTGCTGTGACGTCACACAAGGATTTTGCGAGCGATTTGAAAAAGCGCTATTTAAAACCGCGCTAAAAAATTCACATGACATCGTAAAAATTTTAAGACACTGTAATTTTTCAATCATTTTTTGAAAATAAAAAATAAAAAATCGGAAAGAACCTTAGAGTAATGACGCGCAGGCTATAGAGGGGCCCTAACGGTCAAAAACCATTCTATGATTGTCAAACACGAAGTTGGCTATAGTTTGCAGCAAAACAAATGCCAATGTTTTACAAATGCCTAATGCGGCCTTGGCATATCGACAGTAATCAACTGTCACTATCAACAGTAAACATACTTTAATTTACAAATTGATCACCTAAATTAAGAAAAACTGGTAAATAATGTAAATATGTTGATAAAAGGAAGTTTTTATACAAATGATACCCATGTTAGGACAATATATGCCAAAATCAATGTAAATCAAAATATCCAATTATTTGTCGAAATCATTTACCGGTGTCAATTACCCGCCAGCAGAGTGAAGTTGTCGCTAACCAAAATTTGCAACGCTTTCGCTCTATGGGAAACGGCGAAAGGGCCTCTCTATAGCCTGCGCGTCATTACTCTAGCTTTTAAAAGAACCCAATTGTCATTGTTTCCATCACCCAAACCAACCAGAGTCGGCCAAATTAACAGTTCTGCGGCCAGTATTGGATAATTTAATATAGGACCTCTAATTAACCAGCTAACTATCACGCCATTTCTCCGAAGTGGTAGGCATAGAGGGTAGAACGCCACACCTCTCTCTCCTTGCAACCACCACATTCATACATCTTCTCATGAACGCACGTCGATTCTTCCACGGAAATGTGGATAAGGACATTAAGAGAAGGAAACTGAGTTAATGGTGCCTTGAAATCCATAGTGGCAAATAAGAAGCTAAATTGGCAGTACACAACGGAGTTCTGGTACCAACCCTTATGTATGGTAGGTAAGCGTGAGAAGGATGAAAGTAGACTGAATGCTGTTGAAATGCGATATATGTGTGGTAAGACTATGTATGATAGGTGTACAAATGTCCAAATTAGAGCAGAGTGCAAGGCTGAGATAAGCATTACCCACTAATTAAACCTTTTACGATGGTTCGGTCATGTGGAGCGAATGAGTGATGAAAGAACGGCTGAAAGAAGTTATAATGCGAGCGTGCCTGGATGTAGAAGCCGAGGAAGGCCTAGAAAGACATGGCGTGATCAAGTACGACAAGTAAGTGAAAAAGTATGTGAATTGCAGAATAATCGTCGTGTGTGCATGAGAAGATGTTTGAATGCAGAGGAAGCGAGGGAAGAGTGTCAGGACAGAGTGGTGTGGCGTGCTATCCTCTCTGCCTACCCCTGCGGAGAAACAGCGTGGTGGTGGTGGTTAGTTTAGTTTTAGTTTTTGACTTCCGGTTGCTTAACGTAAGGTTCCGATCGCACCCCCCGGAAGTGTGCCCTAAACGGACCGTGTCGGATTGTAGATTGTAATATATTATGTTTATTCAAAATATTTTGTACAATGGAGCGCGTGCTACTGCCACGTGGTAAAATAATCGTCTTCATCATAATACCATATCCGCTCCCTATGTGGAACAAATGGATCCCACAAACTGCCTCCAGGCCAAGCGCTCTGACTCAACTGCCGGAGGACGCCGAGAACCTGACAGGTCATCGAAAGCGTCGAGAGCTTCAGATACCCGGGAGCGTACGTGACGGAAAAAGGCAGAGTTCAGAAATAACTAATGCCCACTTTATATGAGACAGTTTCTTGTTCAGAAAACTACACAGTTTCTTGTTCAGAAAACTGTGCAGTCTGTCAAACTTCTGTCAAAAGACACGCTAAATATGTGTATTTTTGAAACGCGATTGTAAGTTATTATCGTACCTATGTTTGCTCTCAGGAAATTGTATATTTAGCTAATTATGTATATATGTTATTGTTTTTTTACGTATTTAAAAGCATACAATAAACATTACAATGTCTATTAAAACGTTTACATAAAAAACATTTGACTGTCATGTCAGCTTAAATCTGACACTAGCACACAGTTTTTCATGCAGTTTTAGCTTTATACGGACCGTTTTCAGACTGCACACAAAACTGTGTAGTAAACTGCGCCATATAAAGATAGCTTAAGAGTGCGGCTTGGAGTAGCGGGCGCCGTATTCAAGCTGTCTGGAGATCGATGCATCACACCTGTTCTCCTCTATGGCTGCGTATCGTGGCACCTAACCAGGGCCCAACATACCAGACTTCTCACTGCAGAGAATAGCTGTCTTAGGAGAATATTAGGTGTGCGGTGGTCTGACTGTGTAAGGAACACAGAGGTGAGGCAACCCAACCTGCGGTATCTACTGTCATCCAACAAAGGCGGTTCGCTTGTTGTGATCTATGTAGTTAATCTCATCATACGCATCAAATTTTTATTAACTAAAACTAGCCATCACGCCATTGGGAAGAGAGGATAGAACGCCATACTACTCTGTCCTGACATACTACCTTTGCTCCCTCTACATTCATACATCTTCTCATGCACGCACGCCGATTATTTAGACTTTTCACATTCTAGTACTTGTCGTACTTGGTCATGCCAGGTTGTCTTTCTCGGCCTTCCTCGGCTTCTACACCCAGGTGCACTTGCATTTAAACTTCTTTTAGCCGCTCTTTCATCACTCATTCGCTCCACATGACCAAACCATTAATTTAGTGGATAATGCTTATCTCAGCCTTGCACTCTGCTCTAATTTGGACATTTGTACACCTATCATACATAGTCTTACCACACATAGATCGCATTTCAACAGCATTCAGTCTACTTTCATCCTTGTTCTTCCAACACCACGCTTCACTACCATAAATTTTTATTCAATGCATAGATGGAGCTTTCAACTCGCTGGTGGATGATTCTTGATTCGTAGCATAAGTATACATATACAAAATCAAAAATGTTACCTGGTGTAGATATTCGCTAATAAGCGGTATGGGGAATGTTGTAGTACCTACATAAAGTGGCCACTTAACCCAGCCAATGACAGGTCATAAGCCCTGTAAACGCTCGAATATCCATATTCCTGAATTTGAAAAAATTCTACCTCATCTCTATAGGGATGTTAGATAAAAAAATATTCCAAGGAAGAATAATTGTATTGAATACGCGCAGATTTCGAACCCGCGATTTTAATTCGAGAGTGTTGCGTGCTGCGCGATCGTGACCGTTACAAAAAGCATAAACAAACCGTTTTTTTATCTGAGAATATAACCGCGCTCCGGTGTCTACTAATAATCCCCCATATACCGCAGGCATACAGATACTGTAGGGCTGTCGCTATACAAAAAAGTCGGTTAACGGACGATAAATTTACGTGATAACGTCATAAGAAAAAATTGATGAAAAATAGCATACTTTTGTGAATTGAATTGAATTATTATTACTGAATTATCATGGTTTTGTATAATACAAAGCAGGAGTTAATTGAAAATTACAATTTTTTCCATAAATATACATTTTTTTTTTCTTCTTGTGTGCTGCTGCTGCCTCCCTTCTACTCGGACGCATCGGCCGATGGAGTGGAAGAGAGATGGATGCGTCACAAACCGAACCTCCGTGCCTCTCTATCGCTTGTTCCGCGCTCTCGCTTGCACACTCGGCTCAGTCGGAACGTGACAATGAGTCATGCTTTTTCGTGTGTGCAGCCGGCGTTCATCGATTTATTAGACGTTATCATGGCAAAAATAATTATTATTGATTACTTTTGGATAATTTATAAAGCGCTATTTTTGTGAGAAATCACCTCAAGGATCTGATACAACGATTATTTAAGAAACGATATTAAATCTCTACGCATTATGTATGGTAGTGAAGCGTGGTGTTGAAAAAACAAGGATGAAAGTAGACTGAATGCTGTTGAAATGCGATCTATGTGTGGTAAGACTATGTATGATAGGTGTACAAATGTCCAAATTAGAGCAGAGTGCAAGGCTGAGATAAGCATTATCCACAAAATCAAGGTCTCTTACGATGGTTCGGTTATGTAGAGCGAATGGATGATGAAATAACGGCTAAAATAATATATGACGCGACTGTGCCGGGATGTAGAAGTCGAGGAAGCCCGAAAAAAGACACGGCATGATCAAACAACACAAGTGGGCATGTAAGAAGTCGGAATAATTGACGTGCGTGCATGAGAAGATGTATGAATGTGTAGGAAGCAAGAGAAGTATGCCAAGACAGAGTGGTGTGGCGTTCTATCCTCTCTGCCTACCCCTTCGGAGAAATGGCGTGATGGTTAGTTAGTTAGTTAGTTAAAAACCTACGATTTTGATTTTATATAATTTCTTGTACATCGAGTTTTCTTGCACCCTGCATCTTGAATAATCTTTTGAAATGTTCTTATAGCGTGCTTTATCCATTATGAAAGAAAATTTAAAGAAATAATTAATTATTAACAAATAATTTTGTATTATTGATATCTCAACAGAGACAGAGAAGCTCTGGAAACGAATGTGGGTTATGTAGGCGTTTACAGGGCTTATGACCTGTCATTGGCTGGGTTAAGTGGCCACTTGACGTAATTACAACATTCCCCATTCCGCCTGTCATCTGACAACCATGTATGACAAATTTTTGAAACTTGTATATATCTAAGATGTACAGAATAATCCACATGCGAGTTGTTTTTTCGACAGATTTTGAATATTTTTAATATTTTTTCTCTATAGTGACATCTATTGAGAATATTGTTAAAGCATTTTTAGCCCAGCATGGGTATAATCCAGTAATTTGTCTACAAGTATTTGTATTCATTCAAAATGTTCAAAAATAATTTTGTGATGAAAGATTTTTGGCATCCCTGATTTGAACACCCGCATAACACGCCGGGTCCAATGTTATCGTTCCTTCTCTCTCGCACTCGCTAGATTCCCCGTAAGGACCAACAGATTTATATAGCCGCTCTCCTCGCACGGAGCACGGAGCGATGTTATTATGTAAAAGACATTTTTATTTTATTTATTTATTTATTTAAAAACAAGTTAATTTACGATTTAAGCTTTGCGTATATTTCTATTCCTGATCTACTGATTTCCCTTATTCGTACATTAAGATGATCAGTCACATATTTATTTATTTTTTGTTAAAAATCTAGCTAACTAACTAACCATCACAGAGGCAGAGAGGATAGAACGCCAGACCACTCTGTCCTGGCACACCCTAGTTAGACAGTTAAAGTACTAAATAAAAAAAAATTAAAAAAGAAAGAAAAAAAAAACTATGGGTGGTATTTTTGAAATTTATTTTTTAAAAAAAAGATAACTAACTAACTAACCGTCACGCCATTAGACAGAGAGAATAGAACGCCTCTCCACTCTGTCCTGACAGACTTCCTTCGCTTCCTCCACATTCATACATCTTCTCATGAACGCACGTCGATTATTCCAACTTCTCACATGCCCACATTCAAGCACTCGTGTTAATTGATAATGCCATGTCTTTCTCGGCCTTCCTCGACTTGTATATCCAGGCACAGTCGCATCATATATTAGATATTATTGATATCCCAACAGAGACAGAGAAACTCTGGAAATGAATGTGGATAATCTAGGCGTTTACAGGGCTTATGACCTGTCATTGGCTGGGTTAAGTGGCCACTTGATGTATTACAACATTCCCCATTCCGCCCATCATCTGATAATAATATATGAACTCGCCTTCAACGTTCCACATCACAGAAAATTTGTATGCTGAAGATATCTGTTGAGAAGATTGTTAAGCATTTTTTATTAGTGTAGGCAAGGCTCATCCGAACTTAATTACTTAGAGTTTCTCTGTCTCTGTTGGGATATCAATAATATCTGATATCAGCCCAGTAGCTCAATCACAGATAACTATCGACGTAGTTAAAAACGTGCTAATCACGTGCTAACGCTAACGATTTGAGCGATCACAATGACATACCGTTCAATACCGCGATCGCCGAGCCGAGCATTGACGATCTGAGCCGAGCGGAGCCGATGCACGCGATATCGCGGCCGTACGTCAAACGTCAAATCATCGCGCTTGTCGGATTTTTTATTATGTCGACTGCTTTTCTCAATATTTGGCTTGCCGAAAGCCGGCTAAATTATAATAAGACTGAATGAAGATTTGTGCGAATAAGATATATCTCGGGAAATAGCTCGCGAATAGTATGGCTCGTTTAATAATCCCGATCGATAACTTTTAACGCGTGTTCCATTGTGATCGCGAAAACGTTAAACATCCATGGGTAAGAAATCGTTATCACGTCGCTTATTACCGAGTCGCTAGTGATCTGTGATCGAGCAACTGCATGGGTATAATCCAGTAATTTGTCTACAAGTATTTGTACACATTCAAAATGTTGTTATTAAGAAAGGTCTCTTTCGATGGTTCGGTCATGAGGAGCGAATGAGTGATGAAAATCAAGCTAAAATATTGCAGGTATGATGCGAGTGTAAGCACACTGAGTGTAGAGGCCGAGGAAGGCGAGAAAGACATGGCAATACCAGTGCTTGAAAGTGGACATGTGAGAAGATGCATGTGGAGGAAGCAAGAGAATAGGACAGAGTGGTATGGCGTTCTATCCTCTTTGCCTACTCTTCGGGGAACGGCGTGATGGTTAGCTAGTTAGTTAAATTAATATATCATTTAACCCACTACGGGAGTCGAACCCGCGACCTAATGCACGGTAGCCAGATGCGCCACCACTGCGCTACAATACACGGTAAATGGCTATTATACCAATAAAAAAACATATGATGCGACTGTGTCTGGACGTAGAAGTCGAAGAAGGCCGAGAAAGACACGGCACGATTAAGTAAAACAAGTGGGCATGTAATATGTTGGAATAATCGACGTGCTTGCATGAGAAGGTGCATGAGTGTGAAGGAAGCAAGAGAAGTGTTCCAGGACAGAGTGGTATGGCGTTCTATCCTCTCTGCCTAGTGGCGTGATGGTTAGTTTGTTAGTCAGTATAAAATAATAAAAAAATGCAATTATCTCAATGGATGACAGAGAGTGTTCACATGTGAAGCGTCGCGCCATTTCACTGCATATTGACAGATATGGACATCAAATACTAGGTGAAATGGGTAATGTTGTAATACATCAAGTGGCCACTTAACCCGGCCAATGGCAGGTCACAAGTAAACGCCTAGATATCCATATTCCCTTCCAAACTTCTCGTCTCTGTTGAGATGTCAAATTGCAAAATAAATAAATAAAATAATCACCTACGTGGTTTTGAGACTGCACCGTCGCGATTCCCACACTGAGATATATTACATATTACATATTACACATGCAGCATCTTCCTTCTCGCTCGCACCAGTGCGCCGGGGCGGGCGGCCTTCCAGGAATGCGCTCCCCGTCTCGCTCTGGAGGCGGTGGTGCGAGCGGTGCGGTGGGCGGCCTGAATGGCGCCGTCTCCCTCTCGCGGCTAACGTTCGGATTCCATTCATAAA
Organism: Micrasema minimum; assembly: GCA_022494985.1. Lineage (NCBI taxonomy): Eukaryota > Metazoa > Arthropoda > Insecta > Trichoptera > Brachycentridae > Micrasema > Micrasema minimum. The sequence continues at coordinate 43,613 of JAGVSP010001587.1, forward strand.
CGGTCATTTCGCCACAGGGCGGTTGGAAAATTTGTATTGAGTTCCGTAAAAATTAAGAAAACAAGAAAAAATGTATAAATTTGTCAACAAATCGGTCAAAAAGATACTGTAAAATACCCAATGGTTTTAGTACCGATCCGTAATCAGCGAACAAAATTTGGAGACCGCGCTTTTGCGGTTGCGGGCCCTGTGGCTTGGAATGCTCTCCACCACCAGAAGTGCGCAACTGTGAGAGTGAACTGATCACTTGTGACCTATATGTTCTCTAAAGTCGATTATTCCGACTTCTTACATGCCCACTTTCAAGCACTTGTTTTACTTGATCATGCCATGTTTTTCTCGGCCTTCATCGACTTCTACTGCGCAGTTTTCGGTCCTGTATAAAGTGCACGTAAGACTGTTCATCTTGCCTTCATGTTAATTTTTTTCAAGGCTCGCATCACTTGTCTTCACATTTTTTTGCAAATTTGTCTTTCTCGGCCTTCCTCGGCTTCTACATCCAGGCACACTCGCATCTAAACTTCTTTTAGCCGTTCTTTCATCATCCATTCGCTCCACATGACCGAACCATCGTAAAAGGTTAATTTAGTGGATAATGCTTATCTCAGCCTTGCACTCTGCTCTAATTTGGACATTTGTACACCTATCATACATAGTCTTACCACACATTGATGGCATTTCAACAGAATTCAATCTACTTTCATCATTCTCACGCTTCACTACCATACATAAGGGTTGGTACCAGAACTCCGTTGTGTACTGCCAATTTAGCTTCTTATTTGCCACTACTTATGGATTTCAAGGCACCATTAACTCTGTTTCCTTCTCTCAATGTCCTTATCCACATTTCCGTGTCTTGATAACATACTTCCCAAATATACAAATTCTTCAACCTGCTTTTATCTGTCTCCATTTACCATAACCTTACTTTACTTTTATATTAGCATTTCTTTCAAAAACCATCACATTTGACTTTTCCACATTCATTAACAAATCACTCTCCTTGCACACATGGTAAACCTTAGTGACCGAGGACTGCAGCTCTTCTTTGCACAAATCAATAGGGTTCTTCCCGATAGCATGAATATTCTTAAAAACGTTATAAAAATTTAAGTATATATTTTTACGATTCCAACGATATTTTCCGTCACAAATAATGATATAAATAAAAGTAAAATGATGTGGATAGCTAGGAATCCAACCCTAACACAATTAGCACGTGATCCCCATAATATGTCTACTGTTCTGGACTCTGTGAATAGATAACTAATTTCACAATCACCCTATAGCGTCTAGATGAGATTTTCCATTAGCTGACATATATATTATCTCCGTACATATTCACATGAGATAACCACATTTTATAATATAAACATTACTATCTGCAAAATATTTAACGGGTCGTTATATCATTCTGTCGGTATACTATGAGTGACTCGCGGCCGCTTCCCATACTAACGTATTCCTCGATTTTATCCCTGCAATTTAACATTTAGAGGAATGTTTTTTTTTTTTACTAACTAAATTAACTAACTAACCATCACGCCATTAGGCAGAGAGGATAGAACGCCACACCACCCTGACCTGGCATACTTCTCTTGCTTCCTCCACATTCATACATCTTCTTTACACTTTTTAGATATCGACCAGATGCGTGTTTGCGTCGTATTATTTTTAAAATATTTTATTTTTTAAGGGAGATGAATTATTGATTTGAAAATTATATCTAAAAAAGTGTGAAAATATCATTGCTCTAATGAGAAAATCTCTCAGGCGAATGTGTGGTAAGACTATGTATGACAGGTGTACAAATGTCGAAATTAGAGCAGAGTGCAAGGCTGAGATAAGCATTATCCACAAAATTAAGGTCTCTTAAGATGGTTTGGTCATGTGGAGCGAATGAGTGATGAAAGAACGGCTAAAAGAAGTTTGAACGCAAGTGTGCCTGGATGTAGAAGCCGAGGAAGGCCGAGAAAGACAACATGGCGCGATCAAGTAAAACAAGTGGGCATGTAAGAAGCCGGAACAATCGACGTGCGTGCATGAGAAGATGCATGAATGCGGAGGAAGCGAGAGAAGTGCGCCAGGACAGAGTGGTGTGTGGCGTGGCGTTCTATCCTCTCTGCCTACAATGAAAGCCCCACCTTCCCTAGACTGCTTTAAAGACTATTGAGTCTTTTTTCAGTCCAACCAACTCTACCGATTTTTTCAACAAGCTAATTTAAGATTGTAGTGTGTGATAAAAATACGGATGAATTAACGTTACTACCCTACCACTGTCTCGGCTTATGTATTATAATTGTCATTGTTTCCATCACCCAAACCAACCAGAGTCGGCCCAAATTAACAGTGGTAGGGTAATGTTAGTTTCTACCCCGATCATTATTTATTAGTAATTACTACCACCCGTCCGGTATCCCGCCTCGCCAGGCCCCCCCCATCCCAGGCATCTACCGGTGCATCCGCGGTCAGGGGGGATTAGGGAAAAGAGGGGAGGGGACAGAATGCATGTGTGCATCTCACACTATCATCCTATCTGGCAGACACTATTTCATACGTCCCCTGCCGTACCTTATCACAATACCTAATGGCGTAATGGTTAGTTGGTTAGTAATGATAATAATCCGACAGTGCCCATCGCATCACCTGCGTCACAATCAGAGCAAGCCGTGCCACATGTGGCCGCAGGCAACGGATGTACATAATCTATAATATCAAGTATCGAGGGATTGGTTTCTGTTTCACGCAAATTAGTGGCGAAAGGTGACAGATGGCAACGGGCAAGATGGCGGCTGACAGGAAACAGAAGAAGTTAGAAGCATTCCATATTTAAACAATATTACTTAGTGACCCATTACATCATCACTAGCATTTTTTAAAAGCTACTGTTGCTCGATCACAGATCAGTACCGACTCGGTAATAAGCGACGTGATAACGATTTCTTACCCATGGATGTTTAACGTTTTCGCGATCACAATAGATCACGCGTTAAAAGTTATCGATCGGGATTATTAAACGAGCGCATACTAGTCGCGAGCCATTTCCCGAGATATATCTTATTCGCACATAATCTTCATTCAATCTTTATTTATAATTTAGCCGGTTTTCGGCAAGCCAAATATTGAGAAAAGCAGTCGACATAATAAAAAAATCCGACAAGCGCGATGATTTGACGTTTGACGTACGGCCGCGATATCGCGTAGATCGGCTCCGCTCGGCTCAGATCGTCAATGCTCGGCTCGGCGATCGCGGTATTGAACGGTATGTCATTGTGATCGCTCAAATCGTTAGCGTTAGCACGTGGTTAGCACGTTTTTAACTACGTCGATAGTTGTCTGTGATTGAGCTACTGGATAACTTGTAACATGAAAATGTATTTATAACTAAAAAGCCATATATTTGGCTGTCTTAGAACGGGGTATCAACCCTGGTTAGACAGTTAAAGTACTAAATAAAAAAAAATTAAAAAAGAAAGAAAAAAAAAACTATAGGTGGTATATAACTATATTTTGTAAAAAATTTATACTTTTGTCTTGTAAAATGTTACCAGTCTGAAGATGCCCGTTACAGGGTGAAAAAAAATAAATAAAAGTGGGTGTACCAAGTATTTTTTTATTTTTTTATTTTTAATTAATTTAAAAATTTAAATGGAATTCCACCAAGTAATGTCTAAAAAATATAAATCAAACTATAGGTGGTATTTTTGAAATTTATTTTTTTAAAAAAAAAACTAACCGTCACGCCATTAGACAGAGAGAATAGAACGCCACTCCACTCTGTCCTGACAGACTTCCTTCGCTTCCTCCACATTCATACATCTTCTCATGCACGCACGTCGATTATTCCGACTTTTCACATGACCACACTTCAAGTACTTGACGTACTTGATCATGCCAGGTTGCTTTCTCGGCCTTCCTCGGCTTCTGCATCCAGGCACACTCGCGTTTAAACTTCCTTTAGCCGTTCTTTCATCACTCATTCGCTCCACACGACCAAACCATCGTAAAAGCCCTTGATTTTGTGGATAATGCGTATCTCAGCCTTGCACTCTGCTCTAATTTCGACATTTGTACACATAATATTTTATTTTAAATATGAAGGCGCACAAATAACAAACCAAAAAAATATATACCATACATAACTATATGGTGTTACAAAAACCTGTGAGATATGTGTGTGAAAGAGACTGTGTGTGAGGGTGACAGAAGATGTACGAACATGTGTGTGTATGTAGTATGTCTGCTGTGTGCCCGGCATTCCCGGTTAGAGCTCTGAGCAGCGTAGACAGTTAAACCGTGTATTATAATAAACCCGTCAATATAAACGCGATTTTTTTCTTTTGTTATTATGGATAGTATTTATTTAATAAATGCGTAATATTTGATAACAATTTGCAAAAAAAATCGGAAAAAAAAATCAACTTCGTACTCCATTTTTTCGAAAACTATGGGTCAAATGAAAAAAAAAAACTTATCAAAATCGACTCCAAATATATGATGTAGATTCACTGGGTTCCCGCTTGTACATCGAGTTTTATTACACAATGTATCAAGTAGGTACTATAATGTAGGCGAATTCGTCCAGCAGCTACAAAGCGCATGGACGCTTGGAATTTCAGCTTCACCTAAGTACAAATGAAATTTAAAATAATTTACTTATAACGCGATACTAATGACATAATAATGAGGAAATCCACTGCTACCCGGAATTGAATTTTAAAAATGCTTTCGTGTAGACGCAAATATTAAAAAATTTTGAAGTCGGATTAATATCTCAATAATTTACCCAAAAATAAATATAAAAATGTTGAAAATAGCATTAATTTCAAAATCTTAAACAATGACGTCACTCCTTGTATCTAAGTGTAGTGTTTTCCGTTTCCGTTTTTAAAGATTGGACTTGGTTCAAAACAAATACCACACCATGAAATGACTTCTAACGAGTGATTTAGTACATTTTATTAATAAACAAAAAACCATTAAGCCCACTTTATATGGCGCAGTTTACTACACAGTTTTCTGTGCAGTCTGAAAACGGTCCCGTATAAAGCTAAAACTGCATGAAAAACTGTGTGCTAGTGTCAGATTTAAGCTGACATGACAGTCAATGTTTTTTTATGTAAACGTTTAAGTAGACATTGGTTTTTATTATGCTTTTAAATACGTAAAAAAACCAATAACATATTTACATTATTAGCTAAATATACAATTTCCTGAGAGCAAACATACGATAATAACTTACAATCGCGTTTCAAAAATACACATATTTAGCGTGTCTTTTGACAGAAGTTTGACAGACTGCACAGTTTTCTGAACAAGAAACTGTGTAGTTTTCTGAACAAGAAACTGTCCCATATAAAGCGGGTATTAGTATCTGGGATGCTTCACATATCAATCAATATATATGTATTATATTATATTTAATCAGCTTTAAAACCATTTAAAATTTAAAAAATGAAACAGTTTGACAGGTGTCATTCTAATCAAGCTATATTTAACAGACTATAGTTGTGTCGAAGCGGGATTCGAACTTGGAGATTCTCGTCCGGAATCAAGCACGAGACCACAGCGCGGCTGTAACCGAAAATCTGGCATATTTCCGTTGGCCGTTGGTAGTCGAACCTGAAGCGTCGCTTCCCAACGGTCCCGTAGAAAGTGCAAGTGGATCGGAGTTCATTGTACCCACTCGATTACTTAACATATTCAATATAGGGTCGTGATAGACTATAGTCGGATAGACTTTTTGAAAATATTTTTTTAATATGGGAGTAACACATATGACGTGATTAACGTCTTTTTTACCAATGTAAAGCCCCACCCTTTCCCTAGACCGCTTTAAAACTACTGTTGAGTCCTTTTTTCTGTCCAGCCAACTCTACCGATTGTTTCAAACAAGCTAAACCGCGATTTTATGATTGTTAGTGTGATAAAAATTGACGGATGAATTTACGTTACTACCACTGTCTCGGCTTATGTATTATAATTGTCATTGTTTCCATCACCCAAACCAAACCAGAGTCGGCCCAAATTACAGTGGTAGGGATGATAGTTACTACCCCGATCATTATTTATTAGTAATTACAACAACCACCCGTGTGGAGGTCCGGTATATCCCGCCTCGCCAGGCCCCCCATCCCAGGACATCCACCCGTGCATCCGCGCCGGTCAGGGTCTCAATGGAGGGGGGATTAGGGGAAAAGAGGGGGATGGGGACAGAACGCATGTATGCATTTTCACACTATCATCCTATCTGGCAGACACTATTTCATACGTGTCCCCTGCCGTACCTTATCACAATACCTATAGATGGTGATAACGTCTAATAAATAGAAGAACGCCGGCTGCATCACACGCGAAAAAGCATGACTCCATTGACACGTCCGCCAGAGCAGTGTGTGCAAGTCGAGAGCGCGGAACAAGTCGATAGAGAGCACGGATGTTCGGAATGGTGCGCATCTAAGCTCTCTATCACTCCAGTCGTCCGATGGTCCCGAGTAGAATGGAGACATAAAAGCAGCAGCACACAAGCTACAGAGTAGAAAGTGGAAAAAAAAGGGGAAAAAAAATAAAAAAAAAAGAAATTTTTTCCCCCCTTTTTTATTAACAAAATGAAAATCGAAAAATTAAAAATTTTAAATTTCAAAAATTTAAATTTTATATTTTTTAAGGGTTTCAAAAAAAAATTGGAAAAACCTTTTTTTTATATTAAAAACTTATTTTTTTTAAAAAAAAAAAAAAATTTTTTTAAAAATTTATTTTTTCCTATTTTTTAAGTTTATTTTTTTCTTTTTTTTAAAAATTTTTGTTTATAGTTCAATTTTTTTAAAATTAAATTTTAATTTTTTAAAAATAAATTTAAAAAAAAAAAAAACTAAAGTTTTAACTTTAAAAAAATTTTCAAATAATAAATATTAAATACAATTTAAAGGTAAATCCGGGTAGGTTTAAAATTTTTTTCTTTTTAAAATTTAAATACCGAGTTCTAAAATTAAATTTAATAAAAAAAACCCAAACTGTTACAATTTCCCCAAAAAAAATTTTCTCGATAGCACATATCGCCTGATTATTCCGACTTTCACAATCAAGTACATGAACTGCCAGTTGTCTTTTCGCTTCACTCGCCTTCTACACTCCAAGGCCCAACTCATTTAACTTCTTTTGGCCGCTCTTTCATCACTCATACGCTCCAATGACCGATACCACGTAAGAGACCTAATTTAATGATAATGCTTATCACAGCCTTGCACTCAGCTCTCATTTGGACATAGTACAACCTATCAACATAGTCTTAACCACACATAGACGCATTTTCACATCATTCAGTCTACTTTCGATCCTTTTTTTTTCCAACAAAACCGAAACTCTTACAAGATAAGCTACTACATAGAGGGTTGTACCTACAGTTGCTCGATCACAGATCACTACTACCCGAACTCGGTAATAAGCGACGTGATAACGATTTCTACCCATGGATTTTACGTTTTCGCGATCACATTGAACAACGCGTTAAAATGTATCGATCGGGATTAAATTAAAACAGCGCTTCCAAGTCTGCGAGCCATTTTCCCGAGATATATCTTCTTCGCAAACCTATCTTCATTCAAGCTTTCTCCGAGTGATGTATTGCATTAGCCGGAGTCGGCAAGCCCAATAAAGAGAAAATGCATGGCTACATAATAAACAATCCGACACGCGGCGTTGACTTGAACGATTGACAGAGTACGTTTGACGATTTACCGCGCATATCGGCGCCGCTCGCTCAGATCGGCTATGCTCGCAACGCGATTACCGCGGTATCGAACGTAATGTCACTGTGATCGTCAAAATAGGTTAGGGCTAGCACGTGGTATAGCACGTTTTTAACTACGTCCGATAGTTATCTGTGATTGAGCAACACCGTTGTGTACTGCCTGTTTTGCTTCTTTCGATATGGTTCAAAATACGGTTTATATGCTTCTGTTTTCTTCATGGACAGTATTAATTTGACTAAATAAATTATATTTGATGACAATTTGCAAACATTTTGTGATGTATTGGTATGAGGGCCTTTAGTAATACACGGATGTGACAATATTGACGGTTTAATTATAATTACACGGTTTATACTGTCTACGCTGCTCAGAGCTACTAACTGGGAATGACGGGCACACAGCAGACATACTACACATACACACACACGTTCGTACATCTTCTGTCACCCTTACACACAGTCTCTTTCACACACATATCTCACACATTTACCAAAAAAAAAAAAAAAAAAAACATTTTACTGACTCAATTTTCTCTAAAACTATGGTTCAATTAAAAACCATTATTCTACAAAATGGACTCCTAATATGATGTAGATTCACTGGTTTCCCGCTTGTACATCGCGTTTTGTTACATCATACTACTACTACTTTCTCTTATCCGCACCCAATGGTGCATAGGAACTGCATCTGTATCTGGATCATTTTATTACACGAAGGATAGGATGATCAGTTACTTACGCACCAGTTCCAGTCCGACGTATCACACATGAAATATTAATATGAACAATTTGACATCTCAACAGAGACGAGAAGTTTGGAAGGGAACATTTACAGGGTTATGACCTGTCGTTGGCTGGGTTAAGTGGCCACTGTGATGTATTATAACATTCCCCCATTATCACCTAGTAATTTATATCCATATCTGCCAATATACAGTAAAATGGCGCGATGCTTCATATGTGAACTCTCTGTCATCCATTGAGAAAATTGCTAGCATTTTAGCAGAAACCTTTATGATTGCAAGTGAGATTCTTACCGAATTTATATCACCTACTAGGAAACGCCTGAAGATGAATCTTCAATTTGTTATGCTTATAAACATTTACCAGCTAATTTTTTATAAACAACACTTAACCCAGCCCAATGACAGGTCATAAGCCCTGTAAACGCCTAGATATCCATATTCCCTTCCAAGTTCCTCGTCTCTGTTGAGATGTCAAATTGTAATTATTAGCCCGTAATGGGTGAAATCCAGTTTTTGTCTACAAGTATTTGGACACACTCAAAATGTTGTTTTATATTAATATGAAAATCATGTGTAAATAAATATTTCGGGGGTCGAACCCGCGACCCCCATGCACGGTAGCCGAATGCGCTACCACTATGCCACTATGCCATTTATATAATTTGTTATCTCAGTTATATTTTGGTTTGGGACTGTCGCAAAATGCCGTTTCGCCAATTATACCGCTTGGCAAAAAGGGAAAAAAAATACGAGAATTCGTTATTTCGTCGCTGGGGGCACTTTGAAAAAAAGGGTCGATACAATTTTTACAAAACGTTCACTTAGAGTAATTATTTATTTAAGGATGATTTATAAAGCGCTATTTATTATATTTATTTTAATTATTATATAATGTGAAATTTTAACGGTTTTGAACGGAATTAGGATGTTTACAAAAAAACAAAAATAAACGCGTCGGAACGTTATTATTATTCATAATAGATGAAATAACATAAATCATAGTACAACCTGATAACTGGTGAATCTACATCATATTTGGAAACCAATGTGTAATAATATGACTTTTTAATCTGAGCTTGGAATTTTTTTTTTGTTGTAATTTTTGAAATTAGAGCAGATTGCGGCTGAGATAAGCATTATCCACAAAATAAAGAAAGGGCTTTTACGTTGGTTCGGTCATGTAGAGCGAATGGATGATGAAAAAACGGCTAAAAAAATATGTGATGCGACATTGCCAGGACGTAGAGGTCGAGGAAGGCCGAGAAAGACATGGCATGATCAAGTAAAACAAGTGCTTGAAAGTCGACGTGCGTGTATGAGAAGATGTATGAATGTGGAGGAAGCTAGATAAGTGTGCCAGGACAGAGTGGTGTGGCGTTCTATCCTCTCTGCCTACCCCTTCGGGGAAATGGCGTGATGGTTAGTTAGCCAGTTTGAATGCTGTAATACATCAAATGCCACTTAACCCAGCCAATGACAGGTCATAAGCCCTGTAAACGTCTAGATATCCATATTTCCTTCTAGAATTCTCGTTTCTGTTGAGATTTATAAATTGTAATGTACACAATGCCAATAAGAGAAAAATGTCGTAAATTAAATGTAAATAAATTTTGAAACTTGTATATATATGGAACTCGCGTTCGTAATATCACATTACAAGTGATTTTTTCACTGGTGACCTCTGTTGAGAAGATTGTTAAGCATTTTGGGCAATCAATCTTTATTGGTGTAGGCAAGGCTCATCCGAACTTAATTACTTAGAGTTTCTCTGTCTCTGTTGGGATATGAATAATATCTGATATCAGCCCAGCATGGGTATAATCCAGTAATTTGTATACAAGTATTTGTACACATTCTAAATGTTGCTACATTTTTTTGCCTCAAAAACCAAAACGAGTTTGATTATAATTCATATTTACTTTGTATCTTTTTGTTTAAAGTAACCACGTTTTATATATTGTTTTGCAGGACCTGTTCAACCTACCCCCACGGAACCAACGCAACGAAGACACCCACTACCCTCCCCACCCCCCTTCTTCTCAAGCGCCTGGAACATAACTCACGCATGTTGTTCTCACCCCGCTTAGCCAGTTCGACCCAACCCACGTGCTGTATTCAACTCCCACCCGCCAACACCCCAAATACCCCCCGCGAGAGGAACAAAATCATAATATCTAGGGTACCTCTAAAGGAGTTAAATGTTAAATCGGCTACGTACTGCGACGCTATCACCCGTGCGGCGATCGGAAAATTTGAATAGACTGATAACGGATATCTAATAAACGTTCATGAAGCGTAGTGACTGGCAAGGAGTCGAACCAGTATACTATAAATAATATCATGTTTGAGAATGCCGTTGGTTGTACTGAAGCGTAAGACTGTGCCATATGCACCATGGAAAAGGAGGAGTATCAAGATACATTGGTATTATGATATGACAGCTCCATGGTGAATAACATTATTAGAACTTATTAGATAATTGGTTTACAACCCATTGAAATAAGAATGTTTTTTATACGTATTAAGTTTTGTAACAATGCAATTCTTATTTTTATTTTACATCATGAAGTTTTGATCAGCGTCAAATATACTGGTATTGCCTTGAAGAGCCTTAACCAAGTGCTTTATTGTAACAAGGCTCAGTCTCTGGCGTACCGTAGAATTTTGACAATGTCGTCGGCAGTTTGGCTCAGAGGGTGCGGGACGTGGACTTGGCGAGGATTCACGGGACTTGTCGGCCGATCGCTTGCCAGGAGGCTGTTTGTGGAACCCATTCCACAATTGGAGCGATATGGTCGATATGATAATTATGATGAAGTAAATAGCATTTGAGGTATCTAACAAGACCCGCCTTTGTACACGATGCTAATGTTTTAAAAATTATTGAGTAAAACTGAGTAATTTAAAAATATTAATTAACAGTAGGGTCCGCCCCTGAATTACGATCAGTAATCGAATTGTCGATTACAATGACGCGTTACTAAAATATACGTTTAAAATAAAGACAGCTTTATTTTAGTCACGCGCATCACTTTTTTCGTTGTTCCTACCCAAAAAACGATCAGTAATCGAATAGTCGATTGTAAAAATGACGCGTTACTAAAATATTAGTTTAACAGGACAGCTGTTATATTCGTCACGCGCAATCACTACCTGTTAACATATGATTTTGTGCGGCACAAAATTCGCATGTGCAATGGCCGCCTTAATTCGTTCCTGCCGCGGACAGCGCTTGAAACTTTAAATATTGATTTTAGACAGTAATATTTTACTTTATTATTATTGATTTCAGCTCTTACGCCATTTAAGATTACAAAAAAGTGCATTTAAAAAAATAATAAAATACAACAGCAATTTAAGTTATAAGTGAATTCTGAACTTTATCTGCAGTGATAAATACAAAATTTTAATTGTGTTTTTTCAACGGCCAACTTTTCACGAAGTCGAGCGTATGAGTTTTTTATTGTTTTTAAGACACTTCAATGAATTGGTTTTCATATGAATAATAGTGATGAAATTAGTGATCACGCATTATCGACAAAATTAAGAACGGTCTCTTACTATGGTTCTTTTATTTCGGTCATGTGGAGCGAATGGATGATGAAAGAACGGCTTAAAGAATATATGACGCGAGTGTGCCTCGACGTAGAAGTCGAGGAGAGCCGGGAAAGACATTGCACGATCAAGTGCAAGTGTGGGCGCGTGTAAAGTCGGAATAATCGACGCGCGCGCACGAGAAGATGTATGAATGTGGAGGAAGCGAGGAAGTGTGCCAGGTAAGAGTGGTGTGGCGTTCTATCCTCCTGCCTACCCCTCCATTGCACAATTTTCTTTAAATAATAACTAGTTTTTCAACATTGAAACTTGGATTTTAAAATATTCATAATATCCAACATTAATGGCCGCTGTACGGTTTAATGTAAATAATTCTACAGTTGAAAGGAAGATTTTACCAAGTGATATAATATATGTTGTAACAAAACTCGATGAACAAGCGGGAAACCAGTGAATCTAGACATCATAATTTGGAGTCGACTTTGTGGAATAAAATTTTTTGATTTGACCCACAGTTTTCGAGAAAATCGAGTACGAAGTTGATTTTTTTTTGGCTAAATTTTTCCAAAATTGGTTATCAATATTAGTTATTTTGACAAATTAATATTATCCATTAAATAAAACAATATGAAAAACCGCGTTTTAATAATAATTTGTGGATTTTGGACTCAATCCTGCATCCCTGTACTAATGAAAACTTTTATGACAAGAAAAAAAATTTTTTTTTCAAGCTCAGATTAAGAAGTCATATTACACATTGGACTCCAAATATGATGTAGTTTCACCAGTTTTCGGGTTTTTCAAAAGTACTAAAACTTATTCGTAAAAATCATTAACCCCAATTACTGATATCAGATGGAAGCTGGCACTCCAGTCGTCCATGCGCTTTGTAGCTGCAAGATGACCTGGATTCTAGACTCTATCTGCTATCAGTAGAATTAGTATTTCATTAGTATCGCGTTTTTAGTAAAAATGTTTGAATTTAATTTTGTACGTGGGTGAAGCTGAAATTCCAACCGTCCATGCGCTTTGTAGCTGCAAGACGAATTGGGGGTTCAGTACTTCACCTACGTATAGATTTAGTATCATTTCTTAAATAATCATTGTCTCAGATCCTTTATTCATAAATTGGGAATGGAATTAATTAAGAATATCGAATGTTAGCGCCCTTGAGGTGATTTCTCACAAAAATGGCGCTTAATAAATTATCCATAAAAATAATAATAATAAAGTACCTAGAGTTTTCCTACTCCATTATTAAAACGCAACTTAATTATTTACATTTTTTCTAAATAAACTTCGAATAAGACATTCCATACTAGAAAAATACTACTAAGTGTCTAGTTACCCACTACGTCACTCACTACGTCATCAATAGGCATCTACGTCATCACTAGACATCTACGTCACACGATTCCTCTATTGACTGGAGTCTAGACAGTGGAATTTGATAATAAGTGGGGTTATAAAATTAACCTAACAATCAATCTAACTAACTAACTAACCATCACGCCATTTCTCCCGAGGGGTAGGCAGAGAGAGGATAGAACGCCACACCACTCTGTCCTGGTAATACTTCTCTTGCTTCCTCCACATTCATACATCTTCTCATGCACGCACGCGATTATTCCGACTTCTTACATGCCCACTTGTTTTACTTGATCATGCCATGTCTTCCAGGCACAGTCGCATCATATATTTTTTTAGCCGTTCTTTCATCATCCATTCGCTCTACATGACCGAACCAACGTAAAAGACCTTTCTTAATTTTGCCGATAATGCTTATCTCAGCCTTGCATTCTGCTCTAATTACAATATTAGTGCACCTATCATACATAGTTTTACCACACATTCGCCTGAGAGATCGCATTTCAACTGCATTCAATTTTACTTTCATCCTTATTTTTCCAACTCCGTGCTTCGCTTCCATACATAAGGGTTGGTACCAGAACTCCATTATGCACTGCCAATTTAAAGAATTGAATCCATTTTTAGAAAAGTGAATTTTTGTTCGAAGCTCATGAGTCGTTCCTTAATATCCCCCGTCCGCCTCCAGTGGTGCATAGGGCACTGCATTAAATATGTTAATTCAGCATTTTGGGCGTGTAAAAATACCTGTACACAAATCTGGATTTATCCCAAGACGATAAATTTTGGGATAAATCCAGATTTGTGTACAAGTATTTGAACACACCAAAAATGTTGTAAAAAATTCCTGGTCTAAATATAGCAGTCGTCTGCAGGCGATTACTAGTAATTAATTTTACTCTGTCAGAGTCTTAATTACAAAAATGAAGTAATTTGCTAATAAATACTTAACTTTAAAATCAATGCATAGATGGAGCTAGTTATGCGCTGGTGGATGATGCTCGATTCGTAACATATATACAAAATTAAAAATGTTACCTGGTGTGGATATTCGCTAATAAGCGGAATGGGGAATGTTTGTAGTACATAAAGTGGCCACTTAATCCAGCCAACGACAGGTCATAATATCCATATTCCTGAATTAAAAAAAATTCTACCTCATCTCTGTAGGGATATTTTTTTTTTATTTTTTAAAAAAGAAATCTATGCAATCTTATGATTTTTGCACATATTTCAATTAGAAAATACTATTTTCAATAAAGCCTAAGCGGCTTGTGCTTGAAAATAGGAATCGAGTCGTGTCGAAGTGGGGATCTGAACCGACGATCTCTGGACCCAGAGACTGGGACGCTACCACTGGGCCACCACCCGTTCTTATGAAATGAAATATCTTATAATAATTTTTTCTTTTTTTTAGATTGATAACCGACAAATTCAAGATCAACTCGGGCGGCAAGACGCCGTCGGCTCGCCGTTTCCGAGTCCGCCTCGAAGTCCTTCTCGTCTCGGATGACCCCATACGCTCTATCCTTCTCCCCGGCGCCGTTCCAGTCCGTGGAGAACCTGACGGCAGCCAGGAAGCCGTGCAGCGTCAGGCCGGTGGCCTTCGGCAAGGAGAACGCCGTCCCGGGCGGGAAGTATTCCATGTTCAGCAGGAACTTCGAGCAGTACGACTCCTATATGGACTCGCCCGTTAAGAAGAAATGCATGGCTGGAAGATTCGACGAGCAGAATGACACGCGAACGCCTTCCAAGGTACCAAATTTTTATATATATTAGATTTTTTAAATGCAGAAAAATAAAACAGAAAATCACAAAAGCATCAGTGCAATCCGTTTTAAAATCGGATAATTAATTAGCAAGATACGTTTATTAATTTTAAATTAAATATTCCCATTGTAAACATAAATTAAACATTTGAAAATAGAAGAATATTAAATGATTTGCTCTTTCTGTTCAAAGTATTAAAATCCATGTTTGATTGTTGTCAACTAACAAATTTAATTAGTATACGAGTGCCTGGTCGAGTTACCCGCAGTAATGCACTATTTTACTGCAGCCAATCATCGACCAATTACAGTGCTAACTCACCGATACGTAGAATGCACGCACTGGCTAACAAGTATACTAACAGTATTGATGTTTTTCAACACAAATCTAGTGCATTTTAGGGAACAGTGTCTGGATGCCATCTCTGGCGGTAATGAATAGCTACCTACTGTGTAATCATTTCAAAATGTATATGTAAAAACCCTATGGGCGTTAAAACAATAAAATAAATAAATAAACTAACCATCACGCCATTAGGCAGAGAGGATAGAACGCCATACCACTCTGTCCTGACATCCTTTGCTTGCTTCTCTACATTCATACATCTTCTCATGCACATACGCCGATTATTCCCACTTTTCACATGTCCACTTTTAAGTACTTACGTACTTGGTCATGCCGGGTTGTCTTTCTCGGTCTTCCTCGGCTTCTACATCCAGGCACACTCGCGTTTAAACTTCTTTTAGCCGTTCTTTCATCACTCGTTCGCTCCACATGACCGAACCATCGTAAAAGGTTAATTTAGTGGATAATGCTTATCTCAGCCTTGCACTCTGCTCTAATTTGGACATTTGTACACCTATCATACATAGTCTTACCACACATAGATCGCATTTCAACAGCATTCAGTCTACTTTCATCCTTCTTTTTCCAACACCACGCTTCACTACCATACATAAGGGTTGGCACCAGAACTCCGTTGTGTACTGCCAATTTAGCTTCTTTCAATAAGTCCTTATTTGCCACTTCAAAACTCCACTTATTATCAAATTCCGCCGTCTTAAGACTTCATCACTTACAATACACGAATCGTGTGACGTAGATGCCTAGTGATGGGTAACTAGACACCTCAGACACGGTAGTATTTTCCAAGTATGGGATGTCTATCTGAAATTCTTGTTCAATAGTCTCTTCTCCCTTTAAAAAAATTGTAGATACAATTTTCTATAATTAATTAACTAACTAACTAACTAACCATCACGCCACTAGGCAGAGAGGATAGAACGCCACACCACTCTGTCCTGGCACACTTCTCTTGCTTCCTCCACATTCATAAATCTTCTCATGCACGCACGTCGATTATTCCGACTTCTTACATGCCCACTTGTTTTACTTGATCACGCCATGTCTCGGCTTCTACATCCAGACACAGTCGCATCATATATTTTTTTTGCCGTTCTTTCATCATCCATTCGCTCTACATGACCGAACCAACGTAAAAGACTTTCTTCAATTTTGTCGATAGTGCTTATCTCAGCTGCGCACTCTGCTCTAATGACTTTGTAACAAAATGTTTGTTTTTCCAGTACTCGTTCGTTCAGGGCGCTTCTTCTGCGCTATCTCCCCAAGCACCATTCTCCAAGATGGGGTCTCTGATGGACTTTGCGTCCTGCGACTCGGGCTTCGAGGGTTCGGCGACCTTCGAGGGAGAGTCCAAGGTCACGGCGTCAGACCTGACCAGCTTCTCCAGAATAGAGGAAGAAGACAAACTCTCGGAAGAGAGCCGTGGCTTCAGATTGGGAGATAATGACTTCAGAAACGCCTCGAAACTCATGGAAGAGAGCTGTGACTTCAAAACTGATCTCATGGGAGACAGCTGTGACTTCAAAAACCCTTCTAATCTCTTGGGAGAGAGCAGTGACTTCAGATTGGGAGATAATGACTTCAGAAATGCATCTAAACTCATGGAAGAGAGCTGTGACTTCAAAAACCCTTCTAATCTCTTGGGAGAGAGCTGTGACTTCAAGACTGATCTCTCTCATGAGAGTTCCGATTTCTGTCGGATCTCGAACGAAGACACTTCGGACTTCCAGGACGACCCGAAATTCTTCGACAACTACGAGCTGGAGACGCTCCACGATCTCGAAGAGGAGTTTGACTCGGACGTCCGCGCCGAGTCGAAGTACGAGGTGGTCAGCACGGATAGCCCGGACATCGGCTTCGCTCGGAGCGCTCGAGTCGGCAGAATCTTCGCGAGGAACTTCGAGTTTGGATCGCCGATCGGCGACGTCGAGACGTCGGAGAATTTCGGCGCCGTCCCACCATCACAGGTAAAAAAACAACGACAATGAAAAGGAAAAAATTCACTAAGCGACATGATAATATCGTGGGTATACTGGCAAAAAACGCTAACTCGAAAATATGCTGTTTGGATTTAATGATTGCAGTATTGTTAAGTTTTTAAAACTCTACAATCGGAAGAAACACAAATTTTGGATTTATAAAGCGCTTTTTACTGA
The DNA here is from genome assembly GCA_022494985.1 of Micrasema minimum. Classification (NCBI taxonomy): domain Eukaryota; kingdom Metazoa; phylum Arthropoda; class Insecta; order Trichoptera; family Brachycentridae; genus Micrasema; species Micrasema minimum. Next base: position 61,321 of record JAGVSP010001587.1, read on the forward strand.
AGTACCTAACCTAAAATCATATTTCTTTCTTTCCTAAAATAAAAAGGAAATACTGCTATTACAATAAAAGTTTTCTAAGTATGAAAATTAATTACATTTGAATGATAAATAATCAAAGTTTTTCAATAGAATAAAAAAAAAATCATATTGAAAAAAAACTTAAATGCTTGATTTTCAAAACAGGTATACGTTAGAGTTAACGTTTTTTGCCATATACGATATTATGTCACTTGGTATCATTTTCCTTTGCAGATATTAAGTCACTTGGTAACTTTATCCTTTCCACATTTCGACGCCTCCTACGTATAATTTAACCCACAAAATGCGATTTTACAGGAGGAGCATTTGAAAATATTTTCATTCATAATTGGTTGTAGAACGACATATTAGCCCCAAAAAAAGCCCTTAAATACAGAATTATTTTGTTTTAGTAGAATAAAGATATAGTTAAATAAGAAATCCACCAAAAACTCAAAATTGACGATTTGTGGGTTACGATATTATACGTAGGAGGCGTCGATTTGATATTTATTTAAATCATAATTTTCCTTTGCAGATATTAAGTCACTTGGTAACTTTATCCTTTCCACATTTGATATTTATTTAAATCAACATTTTGAGTGTGTCCAAATACTTGTAGACAAAAACTGGATTTCACCCATTACGGGCTAATAATTACAATTCGACATCTCAACAGAGACGAGAAGTCTGGAAGGGAATATGGATATCGAAATGCTTAGCAATTTTCTCAATGGATGACAGAGAGTGTTCGCATGTGAAACGCCGCGCCATTTCACTGTATACAGGGTTAATTTTAAGTCAGTCAAAAAAAAAAACCATGAATTCAGTATCGGTAATAGAACCCATTTCAATAAAAAAACATGTACTTTCTCAAATAAAAAAAAAATAAAAAGTTGAAGGTTTTTTTTTATTAAATTTGACTTTCTATTAACGATACTGAATTCAGGTTTTCACCCATTAACCGGGCTACAATAAAATAACCTTTATCGAATACAAGAAGTCTGAAAATTGGCAGATATGGATATCGAAATACAGTTCCCTTCCAAAACGTACTCTACAATTTCGTTAATCATACCATAAAGATTATTAATTAACAGCACAGAACTCTGAAACATATAGGCGTACAGGAAGAACTGTCCATTGGCGGGATAGCCCACGAATTCAAATCACCATCGTATTCTGACTCGAATATGTAAAATAATTTTTTATTCGTTATCAGACTTCTTGGTTGTTGAGATAATAAGAATACTATCGCCCAATGGGTATAATCAGTAAATTAGGTATGTATTTGGTCCAAAATGTTATCAATAACATAACCTTATGAAAGCTAAGTCAGATTAAGTAAAAAATGCAGCCAATTCTTCTTAAAATGCAAGTTTTTATCTTTATGGTTAGTATTAATTTTGACTAAATACATGATCTTTGATAAATTTCAAAAATTGTAAAAAATCTACTTCGTACTCTTTTATCGAAAACAAGGGTCCAAATCAAAAAAAATTTTTTTTTCAAAATCGACCACGAAAGTTCGCGGTTGATTCAGCCGGTTTTCCTCGTGTCCAAGTATGAAAATTAGATTCACCATCAATGTGTTTTCTCAACTGATGTTTGCGACGTATGCCCCTCGCACTGGTAGACCGGGCGAGATTGCAGTACATTCGATAGACATCTGGTGTATTCAAAGCAAAATGCGAGTGGTCGAATAACCTCAAAGCACAGGAATTGCGCAGCCCTATCACCATTAAATGAGAGTTATAATAATATTAATGTATGTACAGCCATATTCACTTGTAATGGATTTACAAGAAGCACTGTCTTGCATTAGTTAAATCATCTTTTGCTAAACCAAAAAAGAGGGTTACCACACCCAGGCACGCGGCCGCTTTAACATACATACGTATTTCCCAAATTTAACATTGAGTTATAGCCAAGTCATTAATTTCTGAAGATATGGTCTCCTTACTAGGGTGGTCCATCTAAAATGTTAAACATGATTACACATCATGAATTTCCCGCTAAATTTTTATTACTTTATAAGATACCATTAAAGTGCTACAAATTTCAATGTCCTAGGTGGAATAAAAGGCTATCCTAAACGTCTCCATAGGGTCATTAATCTAATTTTTGTAATTTTCCCATCTAAAAAAATATAAAAAAATTGTGAACGCTTTCGAATACCATCCTAAAGAAATGTGTTAAATCAGTTGAATGATTTTTTACTATCAATGGTTGTTTGTTGACAGGATATGCATTTTATTCAAGTGAACAAAGGACTTTTTGTAAATAGTGGCTCCAGTCATCTACTATAACACACACTCAAGCGTAACTCTATATTCTTTGTTCTTACTCAAAGATTTGCAGAGAATATCTAGGATTGAACATTAGTTACATCAAAAATCAATTTATACTTTACAACTTCCCAGGTGTTGTACTTATTTAGGAACTACCCTCGAAATAACATTAATTTTTTTCTCTTCTTTCTATCAATTTTACATACCTTTGAGCACGGTGACTTCCAATGTAAACATCAAGCTAACAAACTTTACCTAAGAACTTAACTAAACTAACAAGACAAGTGCCATTACCTGAAGGGGTAGCAGAGAGGATGTAACGCCACACCACTCTGTCCGGCAACTTTCATACATCTTCTTAATGCACGCAAATACTGTCGATTATTCGACTTCTTATATGCCCACTTTCAAGCACGTTGTTAATTACTTGAATTGTGGCCATGTCTTTGTCAGGCCTTCTCGACTTCTAACATCCAGGCACAGACTTGCATCATAAATTTATTGTTTTTAAGCCGTTCTAACATCATCCATCCGCTTACACATGGACAAGAACCAACGTAAAAGACATTGTTCTTAATTGAGTCGATAATGCTTATCTCATTACGCATTGCTACAAATTTCAACATTAGTGGCACCTATCAATTCATTGTTATTATACAAACATTCGCCTGAGATCTCGCATCTTAACTGCATTCAATTTACTTTCATACCTTATATTTCCAACTACATGCTTCGCTTTTATACATAAGGGTTGGTACCAGGACTCCATTATGCACTGCCAATTTGAATACCCGTTTTAATGAATACTTGTTTTACCACTGATAAAAAATTAGTGGGTGCCCAGACATGTAAACTAGTTTTTAAATTTTTAATATATAATATGGGCCGCACTACTTCATACTTGATATCCCTATTCCAATAGTTGTCTTTCCGCAGCTCCATCCCAACTTCAATATAGTGTTCAACCCATTCATTCTAACACCCGTCCTTACTTATAGTGTTGACACAAGCAATCCTCTCAAAAGATCAAGATGCAACAGAGGAGCAAAGGCGAGAATTATGCTGGAATATAAGAGACCGAACAAGTGAGACTGCTTGGAATCCGATGCTATACAAAGTACTGCGACGATGAAGAGGGCGAAATGCATGGTTGAAGTCGGAAAAAGGGCCGGTTGGCGGGCAACAATTAGAGACCGAGAAACCAGAGGCACGATGGTTAGATGGTTTGACGACATCAGTGAAGATCTGCCAGTGGTGAGGAGGATAGGAGACGCGGTGGAGGCCAATTCCATCAGTGGACCTCAACGGTGAAATTCCTGTAAAAACAAAGATAAAAATAAAATTATTTATTTAAATAAAATTTACTCTTGTTATAATGTATTGTTGGATATTGAAGCTATCAACATCTATGGACAAGCCACCGCTGGTATGAGAGAAAATGCATAAGAGCGAAGCAAGAAGCAACCATCAGTTTGAATTTCTGTGAACCTACTTTTGTTATCAATATTTGTGTAATGCGTCAGTTATGTTTATATTTTGAGTAGATAGGTAATTAAACGAAATAGAAATGAATAGTGAAATATGTTTTTTTTTTTAATGTATACTATTTTACCATTTACAGAAAAATTTAATGTAGAAAGTTTCATAACCAAAGATTTTTCAGTCTGCATATACAAACAAATAAGTATGTCCATTTCATGTTGCCATCAGATACTAACAATTCTTTTTTTTTTTGCATCACAGTGAAAACCACACAAGTTTTAATCACTACACATTAATTTTAATGCCAGTTTGCCTCTATAAAATATTATTTAAACTAATCATAAGCCATTACTTATAAATCTTAGTTAAAAGAAATGTCACTTCGAAAAGGCAATGTTACCCATGGAATTCAAACCGGGCTTGAAATGATGATGATGATGATAGTGGTCATAAATATAATATTTTGAAAAATGCAATGTAATATTTTCTATTTTTTTACTTTCACCATAGCTAGTCAATCATACAAATCTGTCTTCCATGCGGTATTCGGGCGACTCGTTGTCGTCCGGGACTCGTCTGATACCACGGCGTGAGACGAAGGATCAACATCTCGGAGCTCGAGGGCCTTAGCCGTCGTTCGGGACACTGACTTTCGACGCCCCCTCCTCAGCTGGCCATCAAGGACGAGAGCAGACTCACTCCGACCTCGTCGTCAGTGCCGGTCAATGTCGCGCTGACCCTGTCCAATGTGTCGGCGACCCTGTCCAATGTCTCGGCGACCCTGTCCAATGTGTCGGCGACCCTGTCCAACACCCTGTCCCCAATGTGTCGGCGAGTGTATAACAAGAGGTACAGACGGCTGCGACACGCACTCTCGCGAGAGCAACGACAGAAGAGGCCGGATAGGTCAGAAAAGGGAGACTGCAGCGCAAGCAAGAAAAAAAAATGTAAAGAAGTAGTAATTCGAGTCAGTATTAGCACAGCTTTGGTCCTGAAATGGAGCGACAATCAATGCCTTGGCGTAGTATGTAAGTTAACCTATTTAATTTTTATAATAATATTTAATTATACACCGTTTGTAAGGAAGCATCGCGCCATTTTAACTGTATACAAATTACTAGGTGAAAATGGGGAATGTAGTAATACATCAAGTGGCCACAAGGTAACCCAGCCAATGATTCATTAAGCCCTTAAATATATATCCATATTCCCTTCAAGTTTTCGCTCTGTTGAGGATGTCAAATTGGTCTACAAGTATTCGATGATCCCAACGTATACTGTCGATATCTGAAAAAATGCGATTTTTTGCTGTTGTAATTAAACTGTCCAAATTACTTAGTACAGTGAAAAAAAAAAAATTTATTATTTTTTTTCCTACGTTAAATTTTGGGATTATTGATCGAAAAAAATTTTATTCTATTTTTTTTGACACATACTGAAAATATGATGTATAATTAGTTTTACAATAATAAATCGAATTGCCTTTTTCAGATTGAGCAAGTAGTACATACCAGTCCGATTTGCATTCATTCAAAAAAATTTAAAATTCTTCTCCTTATCCCACCCAAATGTACACCGAGTAGTTCATTATATTACACTGATGAAGTGTTGCACCTTCCGTATTTGGTTATTTCACGAGCGCGGAGCCCGACCTGATGTGAGACTTCTCGCGCCCTTACAGCCTGCCGCTTGCGCTCCATAAGCGCCGCCACAGCTCAAATAAGAATACGCCGCGCTTGTCGGATTGCCCCATATTACGGCCTGGACCAATCACGTTCGTAATATAGCGTTAATCCTTCGAAAACATATGCACGATTATACGAAATATACGAAGATTCGAAAAAATTTAATGTCGAATATAGTTATTATTTTATTTATTTTCTTTTCAAATTTTAAACAAAATCTATGGTGAAGTAGCAATCTTTACTGTCATTTCTTAACAAAACTCAATGTACAAGCGGGAAACTGAGAGAATCTACAACGTATTTGGAGACAATGGAGTGTAATGACATTTTTAATCTGCGCATGGAAAAAAAATTTTTTTTTCTTACAAAAGTCTGCCGATTTAGTAAAATGGCTCAAAATCTTATTAAACACGCGTTTGAAATTTTGTTTCTTTAATGGATAGTAATTAATTTGACTAAATACATGAATATTTGATAACAAAATTTGCGAAAAACTAGAAAAAAAAAAATGGTCAAGTCTTTGTACCAATTTTCTCAAAAACTAAGGATCAAAATTAAAAATTTCAAAAAAAATTTACTCTACAAATTCGCACCCAATATAATGTAGATACACTGGTTTCCCGCTTGTACAACGAGTTTATTGTTACACCTGTATACAAAATTGTTATTGTGTGAATAATCATATATAACTATACAATAATCGCCACTGAAATGTAACAATGACTAAAAAAGGGGAAGAAATAACTAATATGCGCGTAAAATTTAAGAAAGAGTTGCAAAATATAGGCGGGGATCGAGAATTGGAGTGGTATGATTGATAGTTTGCCTTTTTAAAACGCCGATGACGCAAGCGTCTAGCTGATAAGCAAAAATGGTAAAACTATGTATGTAGGTGCAAATCTTGAAATAAAGAGGCAAGTGCCGAGGCGAGATAAGCATAATCCACTAAATTAGGCTTTACGATGGTTCGGTCATGTAAGAGCGAATTGAATGATGAAAGAACGGCTAAGAAAATATATGCTAGCGACGTGTGCCTGGATGTAGAAGTTCGAGTGAAGGGCCGAGAAAGTACAATCTGGCATGATCCAACGTACAACAATGCTTGAAAGTGGGCATGTATGTAATCGGAATAATCGACCTGCGTGCATGCAGAGATGTATGAAATGTGGGAGGCATCAAGAGAAGTAACCAGTGACAGAGTGTGTGTGCGTACTACTTTAAAATCCTCTCTGCCTACTCCCTTCGGAGGAAAGTGATTGAAAATGACGTGGATGGTAGTTTTATTAATCTTAGATTATTTTATAATTTTGGTGCCATCGTCCTAGAGCAGTGTTGGGGAATGAGTTTTATGACAATCTTAGAGCCGAGACAGTGCTTAGGGGTGCAATGAAATGCAAATGGGTCGCAGTATACAACCTTCATTTCTAACGGAACTCATGAATCCCAAATTCTACAATTCAACTGGAACTATGCCCTCAGCCAGGATGATAGACTGCCGCTATCCAGACGAGTATTCGCGCGCGCCACATCCGGGTCGCGTGTGAACCTCTACACGAGCGATGTTCTGGACACATGCGGCCGGGGGGCTGGCTGCGGCGCCGCCCTCGAAGTCTACCACTGCGAGAATCACCATGCAGTCCGCGGCCCAACCTGTAAGTGTCTATCCCTAACTGACCAACCTGGATCCACACTAGCCTAACCGTAACATAATCTGGAAGTGTATACCGGTCAAAACTTCCAAATCACATTTTAAGAGGATAACATTAACAAATGAAGGCAGTTTAAATAGTTTTTCTACAGGTATTTTTATTTTTTTGTGCTATTATTTCCCCATTGACGATCCGTGACCCAACCGATCGCCCATCAAACTAAATTTAAAAACAAACAAACATAAAATGATAGTATTTCGCTTAAATAAACCGTCATCACAGAAAATTTTGATTTACAAGCCCATTGTATTTTTTCTCTATTGTGATAAAGAAATTTAACGTTTATGTAAGAAATCCAATGATTGCTGTAGATTTTTTTTGATAATATAACATGGGTAACCGTTATCCACAGGGAAATAGGGTCAAACTTAAAAATGATTAGTATCCTCTGTTATTAATCAACACGATGTATAAAACGGATTGCACCCATGTTCTTGTGATTTTTTGTTTTATTTTTCTGCATTCACAGAAAATTTTGGTTTTCAAGCCCATTGTATTTTTTCTCTATTGTGATATTGAATTTTACGTTTATTATGAAATCCAAGATTGCTGATAGAGTTTTTTTGATAATATGAACATTGCGCTCGCGCGACCGCGCCCAGAACCGGGACGCGTACCCCTCGCTGCGCCACCCCGAGCTGTACCTGCTGCGCGGCGGCTACCGGCGCTTCCACGCGCTGCGCCCGGCGCTCTGTGCCGGCGGGTACACTCCCATGCTGGACCCGGCGCACGCGCCCGCGCTGCGCGCCCTGCGCGGCAACCGCCGTGCATGACTCCCCCGCCCTGTTAACTAGCTTCAACTGCACTCCGAACCCTAGGTTATTCGTTTGACCTAGCTGTTAACTACAACCCTATCAGCTGTGACCTTAAGTGTTATCTAGGTCTGATCTGGCTGTAAACTCGCTTGACCTAGCCGTTAACTACTTCTGACCTAGCCGTTAACTACTTCTGACCTAGTTGATAACTAGCTCTTACCCGCCTGTTAACTATCTACATCCCGCTAACTCTGGAACCAAGTCGTAATATGGCTCAATTAATCCTCTATACGTCCAGATAAATCACAAAGTTTCCTTAAAATTATAAATACAATGCGTTTTAAATGACACAATTTATTTAAAAACTCGCTTTTTGTGGTTACAGCGTTTAGTCGTCGGAGGGCAGCACTTTGGTGTACGAATGCAGTGCCGTATGCACCATTAGGTGCGGATAAAAACTATCGTCACCGACCCGACTGCTAACTAGGACCGACCTGATTTTTAACCAAACATGACCTGTTTTTTATCTAAGTCTGAACTATGACATTTTTACTTACTCTGCCACAGTTTATAATTCTGACCTGCTTGATAACTAACTTTGACCGGGCTGCTAACTAGCGTGACTAAACTGTCACCTATTTGAGATTATTGTAACCCAATCTCAATGTAACCTCATTTGATTTTTACTCGTACAAAACATATTTTTAGTTGTCAACTACTTAGATTTTTTTTTTAAAATACTATTAATTCTACTCCTTTCCCTTGTCTGCACCCAATGGTGCATAGGGCACTGCATCGGTACACCAAGTGCAGTGTATATTGATCATTGCACCTGCGACCAAATGCCCTTAAAAAGATGTTTAAAAAAAATATTCACTAAAAAATTTCAAATTTTCAAACAGAAGATCTCAGTATGATCTCAGACCCCATGTGCCACGTTTTCTTTTAAAGTGTTTAAAAAATCAAGTGTTGAAAACACGAATCAAATTGTTGAATCAACTAATCTCTAATTTGTATATACTAATTTTAATTTTTAAATTAACCTGTAATTATTTTTAAAAGATGCCATATTTTCGTGTTATATTTACAAAATAGTTAAAAGTATATTTGTGAAAAAATATATTCGTAAAAAATAGAAATAAGAAAAATAGCTTCGTGAGAATTTTTTTATAAAAAGGCAATGCAAATGAATGCAATATTTAGTTTTTTTAAATTTTATTTGGTAGAAATGTAATATTAATGTGAAGTGATGGTGGTTCGAGGTGGTGAATGTCACACAGTGTTTGAAGGCGGAATAGTGAATGTCACAGTGTTTGGAGGCTGATTGGTGAATGTCACACAGTGTTTGAAGGCGGAATAGTGAATGTCACAGTGTTTGGAGGCAGAATGGTGAATGTCACACAGTGTTTGAAGGCGGAATAGTGAATGTCACAGTGTTTGGAGGCAGAATGGTGAATGTCACACATTGTTTGAAGGCGGAATAGTGAATGTCACAATGTTTTGAGGCAGAATGGTGAATGTAGCACAGTGTGTCGAGTGAACGCTTAAACCAGCCGCTGACTGGTCATACGTCCCGTCAAAGACTTACAGATTCCCGTCTCAAATAAACTTCTTTGTCTTCGTTAAGATTACTGTGAAAAAGTATGAAAAATCAATTTTGTTAATATTAAAAAATTATGTAAATACAATCGATTTTATTATTTTTTATGTTGTCTTAAGGTTCGTTTTATAATTAATAGAAAAAATATATTTATCCGCGTTTCTTTTTAAAATCAAATGGTATAGTCCATGTAAATATTTTTTATGTTTCTTTTCATTTCGTGATAGCTGTTTCGCTTCGTGTATGCCCTGAGAAGGTACTTTATAAAAAAATGGTGACCCTAAAACTATTCCTTATTAAAAATAAACAGAAGGTACTTTTCTTAGTTAAAAAATATGGTGGTCTTAAAAAGGTACTTTTCTCAATTGAAAGTTAAGCGACCTTAAAAAAGTACTATTCCTTATTGAGAATAAACAGAGTGACCCTAGGAAGGTTCTTTCCTCAATCGAAAATAAACAGTGGCCTTAAAAAGGTACTTTTATTAATAAAAATGAACAGTGGTCCCAAGAAGGTACTATGATACTTATCCGAGCACCTTCTTAGGACCGTTACTAATTTAAAACAATTAAAAAAAATGTATTGTAGCGGTCCCGACAGGGTACTTGATTAAATTTTCGTTGTTCCTTGATCAAATAAAAATGTACAGCACTAACATAAATATATACAAACCTAAATTTAGAACGCGTAGGTATTAATAAGTGGTCCCGAGAACAATGGGCTTGTAAAGCAAAATTTTCTGTTAATGCAGAAAAATAAAGCGAAGAATCACAAAGCCATCAGTGCAATCCGTTCGTCAATCGGATGATTAATAAGCAAGATACAATCATTTATAGTTTTTTTCCGCATACAAAATCTTTACAAAAGTCAAACTTTAAATTATTGTATCTCTGTTATTAATCATCCGATTTATGAACGGATTGCACCCATGTTCCTGTGATTTTTCGTTTAATTTTTCTGCATTCACAGAAAATTTTGGTTTACAATTGTTGGGTCATTTATATAGCGCCATTTTTATTAAGTTTACCGCTAAGATATGTACATAGAAGAAAAAAAAAAATATTATTAGTGATGCACAGATACAGGGTGTGATAAAACTCGAAGTACAACCCGAAAACTAGTGAATCTACATCGTATTTGGAGACGATTGTTTAATATGACTTTAATTTAAAAAAAAATTTCTCACAAGTTCTCGTAAAATTGCTCAAATTCATATTAAAACGCGTTTTTTAATTTTGTTTTCTTTATGGATAGTATTAATTTGACTAAATACATGATATTTGATAACAATTAGCAAAAATATTTCGAAAAAAAAATCAACTTCGTACTCAATTTTCTCGAAAACTAAGGGTCAAATCAAAAAAATCTATTCTACAAAATCGACTCCAAATATTATGTAGATTCACCGGTTTTCCCACTTGTACATCACTAATTTTTAATCTTTCATTTGATAATTTTAATTACGATGCGCTTATAACTTTAATACAAAAATATATTAGTTTTTACTTAATTATGTATAATTTTCAGAAAAAAAACAAATAAAATATTGAATTTGTGTTTTATTATCTATCTGGTTTGTTGTCCGCCTCGTAGCACAGTGGTAGCGCATTCGACTACCGCTCATGAGGTCGCGGGTTCGATTCCCGTTGACGGACAACATGAAATATTGATTTACATGTGATTTCCACGTTGGAAGATGTTGCTTAAAAGCAATAAGCCCTCCCTTGTACACTTGCTATGTAATTTTACAAGAAGTTTTAAATAAAAAAGTTTTACAGACGGTCTTTTGAACAAATAAGCACAGCGCAATGGAAATATTGAAAAGATTTATCTAACTAACCATCATGCCATTAGGCAGAGAGGATAGAACGCCAAACCACTATGTCCTGGCATACTTCCTTTGCTTTCTCTACATTCATACATCTTCTCATGCACATACGCCGATTATTCTGACTTTTCACATGCCCTCGTCGTACTTGGTCATGCCACGTCTTTCTCGCCTTCCTCGGCTTCTACATCCAGGCACACTTGCATTTAAACTTATTTAAGCCGTTCTTTCATCACTCGATTCGCTCCACATGACGAAAAACCATCGTAAAAGGTTAATTTAGTGGATAATGCTTATCTCAGCTTGCACTCTGCTCTAATTTGGACATTTGTACACCTATCATACATAGTCTTACCACACATAGAGATCGCATTTCAACAGCATTCAGTCTACTTTCATCCTTCTCACGCTTCACTACCATACATAAGGGTTGGTACCAGAACTCCGTTGTGTACTGCCAATTTAGCTTCTTATTTGCCACTATGGATTTCAAGGCACCATTAACTCTGTTTCCTTCTCTCAATGTCCTTATCCACATTTCAGTCTCTTGTTAACATACAGATAAACAAATATATTTAATACGAAAATGAAACTAAACTTCAATAGAATATGTTTTTTATTAAAGGAGTCAATAATTTGATCCAAGATTACAAGTCTATTTTAACAGTATTTATAACATTTTAAGTACTTAATATTAAAAAATTGCAAACATTACCGCTCCTGTCAAATTCAAACGACTCACCAATGTCAAAATTTGGAACAACCGTTCCATCTGAAAGTTCGAAAATGACAGGGAGCAAAGTAATCCCCGAAACCGACGCTGTGAAACCACAGCACCGGATCCTGGGGAATAAAAAAATTCAATATGAACTTAAAAAATGGACAATTTAAAGCACAAAATATTCTGAGAATACAGAAAAATAAAGAAAAAAATTCACAAAACGATCGGTGCAAGCCGTTTGTAAATCGGATAATTAATAAGCGAGACACTAATAAAGATGATTGCCAAAAAATGCTTAACAATCTTCTCAACAGATGACACCAGCATGGAAAATTTCGGTAATGCGGAACGACGTAGACGAGTTCAATATATATCAGTTCCAAAATTTGTCAGATGATGATGGGCGGAATGGGGAATGTGGCCAATTAACCCAGCCAATGACAGGTCATAAGCCCTGTAAACGCCTAGATAACCCACATTCGCTTCCAGAGTTTCTGTGTCTCTGTTGGGATATCAATAATTACAGATACAATCATTTTACTGTTTGAGTTTAGTAAAGGTTTTAAAATCGAAAATTTAAATGATTATATCTCACTTATTAATAGTCCGATTTACAAACGGATTGCACCGATCGTTTCGTGAAATTTTTCTTTATTTTTCTGCATTTACAGAAAATTTAGCGCAACATGCCTTATATTTGAGATTTTTATATGCAGTAATTTAATTTAAAAATTTATACATTGCAATATCAAAGACAATCCTGTACATGGTTTAACAAAATTCGTAGTACAACTCGAAAGCTGGTGAATCTACATCAAATTTGGAGTCAAATGTGCAATATGACTTTTTAATCTAAGTTGAAAAAAAAAAAAAAAAAATTTCTCATAAATTAATTAAGTAAAATTACACTTTCTTCTTCTTATTCTTATTAAATCTTATCAAGTTTTTAATTTTGTGTTCTTTATGGATAGTATTAATTTGACAAAATAAATTATATTTGATAACAATTTGCAAAAATAAAAAAAGTTTATAAAAAAATTCTCGGAATCTATGGGTCAAATAAAAAAAACTTAGATATTATTGATATCCCAACAGAGACAGAGAAACTCTAGAAACGAATGTGGGTTATCTAGGCGTTTACAGGGCTTATGACCTGTCATTGGCTGGGTTAAATGGCCACTTGATGTACTACAACATAACCCAGGAAAACACTATCTGTACTACAACATTCCCCATTCCGCCTATCGTCTGACAACCATACATGTAAACGCTTAGATAACCCACATTCGTTTCCAGAGTTTCTCTGTCTCTGTTGTGATATCAATAATATCTGATATCTGCCCAGCATGGGTATAATCCAGTCATTTGTCCACAAGTATTTGTATACGTTCAAAATGTTGTCAAAAAAAAAAATTCTACAAAATTGACTCAAAATATGATGTAGATTCACCAGTTTTCGGGTTATACTACGAGATTGGTTACTTTATGCATTAGAGATTTTTATATGCAGTTATTTAAACGAGATCCTATGCGACATTCCTATAATATA
>JAGVSP010001588.1:0-101961 GCA_022494985.1 Micrasema minimum
TTGTCAAGCTCCAAAAATCATTAATATAAATTAAAGTTAATAAAACAAATATTTAATAATGATAATTCACCTTGGCTAATTCGTTAATAGTTTCTACCTGCTCCGGGTTCTAGGCCCGCTCGGGCATAATTAAAAGGTGCCCAACAAAGGAAGAAAGGGCACTTTCGCCCGGGGCGGGATCGAACCCGAGACAGCCGGATCGCCGGCATAGACGGCGGCGCCTTTGCCGCTGGACCATCTCGGAGCAAGTGCGAAAACCGCAGGTTTTTTTGTGATCTTTGAAATGGCGAATTGTCGGCGAAATTTTACGATTGTTAGTTTTTAAAATCGTATTTTTTTAGCGAATTCACGTGGCTGAGGTTTACGTACTTATGTAGGTACCCCAGTTGCTTAATCACAGATAACTATCGACGTAGTTAAAACCGTGCTAACCACGTGCTAGCCCTAACGATTTGATTGATCACAGTGACATTCGTTCGATACCGTGGTATCGATAGCCGAGTATAGCCGAGCGGGGCCGATGCACGCGATACCGCGGCCTTACGTCAAACGTTAAATCAACGCGCTTGTCGGATTTTTTATTATGTCGACTGCTTTTCTCAATATTTGGCTTGCCGAAAACCGGCTAAATTATAATAAAGATTAAATGAATATATGTGCGAATAAGATATATCTCGGGAAATGGCTCGCGACTAGTATGCGCTCGTTTAATAATCCCGATCGATAACTTTTAACGCGTGTTCCATTGTGATCGCGAAAACGTTAAACATCCATGGGTAAGAAATCGTTATCACGTCGCTTATTACCGAGTCGGTAGTGATCTGTGATCGAGCAACAGGGTTAGGTAAGGTTTAGCATGGATCAATATTCACCGACCATGGTGCCCTATGCACATCATCAGCATCATCATCATGCCATATCCGCTCCCTATGCGGAGCATATGGAATCCACAAACTGCATCCAGGCCAAGTGATCGGCTGCCAGCTCCCGTGCATCCTCACAAGTCAAGTCCACGTCCCGCAGCTCTGACGCAAACTGCCGACGAATTGTCGAGTCCTGGGGGACTCTCATTCAGCTGCACATAGAAGGAAAATATTCTACTATTTTATCTACTCTATGCAGTTTAGTGAGGGGGAGGAGGATATATTTATATCCCCCCCACCCCTCTAAGGTTATCCCCTTCAGTATCTACGTTTGATTTATTCAGAAAAATAATAGTTACAAATTTAATATGTACATTTAAAACAAAACAATGACTACCAGGATGCCGAGAACCTGAAGCCTTGTAAGATAGGCAAGCGAAGATGGTGGCGGCTCTCGGGAGGCATACGTAGTATATGGTCCAGCCAGGGGAAACGCCTTCGCCGGATGACAGTAGATACCAAGGGTTGGGTTGCCTCAGTTCTGTGTTCCTTACAAAGTCAAACCACCGCACACCTAAAATTCTTCTAAGCCACCTATTCTCTGCACTGAGAAGTCTGCTATTATGGGCAGGGCCGTCTTAAGCTAGACTGGGGCCCTTAGGCACACAAGAATTTGGGGCCCTTTTGGAAAGTAAAAAAAGCGAATTATAATTACATTTTTTTACTAAAAAGTATAAGTATGACCATTTATTATGGCTAATCAAATAATACAGTATGATATAATATGTCATTAATGATATTGGAAAGCTGCTGGTTTTTTGGTTACGATTACGATAACGGTTTCTTTCGGGATTTCTGTTGAGCAAAATCTTCTATATTATCCTTAATATTATTAATTAGTACAGTAGGAATAGGCGCAGTCATCGATATAATGACGTAGTAGGTATATGCCTTGTAAATACCTTCTGATAAGATTACTGATTAGTGAAAAAAGTGTAATGTGCCCGACAAAAATGTTCTGAGAATAAATGTGTGAGAGAAATTGTCGGTCCTTCGGGGCCCCCCTGAGATTGGGGGCTCTGGGCACGGGCCCCGTGTGCCCTTAAGCCCACTTTATATGGCGCAGTTTACTACACAGTTTCCTGTGCAGTCTGAAAACGGTCCCGTATAAAGCTAAAACTGCATGAAAAACTGTGTGCTAGTGTCAGATTTAAGCTGACATGACAGTCAATGTTTTTTATGTAAACGTTTAAGTAGACATTGGTTTATTGTATGCTTTTAAATACGTAAAAAACCAATAACATATTTACATTATTAGCTAAATATACAATTTCCTGAGAGCAAACATACGATAATAACTTACAATCGCGTTTCAAAAATACACATATTTAGCGTGTCTTTTGACAGAAGTTTGACAGACTGCACAGTTTTCTGAACAAGAAACTGTGTAGTTTTCTGAACAAGAAACTGTCTCATATAAAGTGGGCATTATGGTAAAGACGGTACTGATTATGGGCCCTGGTTAGGTGCCATGATTCGCAGCCATAGAGGAGATGCCCTATGCGGATAAGGGAAAATAGTAGTAGTAGTGGTAGTACCCATATGCTCCACTTAGATCACGCAACCTTTCCCACAGATTAGAGCAACTGCCACAACTAAACAAGTATTATATGTAATATTTCGTGTGAACAGCTACTACAGAAGCCGATCTCTAGAGCTGCTCACAATGGTTTGATGGACAACCATTGTATGTCCGAAAGTACGCCACATAATAAAGAAGACTTATGAATGAATATAGACATAACACAACGTTGCGAGCAGTGTATGTCGGTTTTTTTCGACCTGTAGATGAAATTGACCCAGTGGCGGCGGAATGGATTCATTAGGAGGTTCAGAGATTTGGAATTTTGCCATTTTATTTTTTATTTTTTATAAATAACCATATCTCAACTTTACGGTATCTTCCAACGTATTTATACTTAATTTGTTTATTAACTAACCAACTAAGCATCACGCCATTTAGGCAGAGAGGATAGAACGCCACACCACTCTTCCCTGGCATACTTCTCTTGCTTCCTCCACATTCATACATCTCCTCATGCACGCACGTCGATTATTCCGACTTCTTACATGCCCACTTTCAAGCACTTGTTTATTAATATTATATTCATTGGACAATTTTTTTTTATATCTCTACAGAGATGGAGTATATAGGAATATGGATATTCAAGCGTTTACAGGGGGGGTTATGACATGTCATTGGCTGGGTTAAGTGGCCACTTGGCGTACTATAGAACATTCTCCATTCCGCTCATTAACGAATATCCACACCAGGTAACATTTTTGATTTTGCTTATTTATTTATTTCCATACCTAATTTATTTTTTTACGTATGTCCTAATATAAACACTTTATTATTTTGTGCAAATTGAAAAACATAAACATAATTATTTAATATTACTTGCAATATATTTTGTTAACCTAACCTTAAATACCGACACTTTCATTTCTTTTTTTATCTCTTCTGGAATTTCTTCAAACATTTTCACTGCTCGGTGCATTAACGAATTTAGTGACTTAGATTTTTTACACAACGGTAGCCTCAGTCTATTTCTATTTCGGGTTTCATGGCCATATTGATTTTTGATTATATATTATTTTTTTTGTCAACTCTCTTGAGGAATACCCGTTTATAATTTTATGATGGTGTGTTGTAAAAAAATTGTGTTGCAAAAAAGAGCCGTTCGCGCAATCTATAAATTGAATTATAGAGATTCTCTAAGGGATGTTTTCAAAAATATTAACATATTGACCGTACAAAGTCAATATATCTAAAAAAACATTATGTATGCCCGTAAAAATGTAGATAAAATTCATAAGGTTAGCGATAGGCATCCCTATAATACTAGAAATAAAAGGAATCTGGACCTCCCTAAATTAAGACTACAAGACTGCGAACTCATTCCTGGGGGTCTGTATACGCTTTTCTAATAAAATTCCCGCAAATATTGGAGAAAAAATTTAAAACGTATTATAAAATTGATGACTATTTAAATAGCACGGATGCTTGGTGTTGATCCAACACAATACATACTATAAGTATATTTTTTATAATTGACTTACTTTGTATTTAAATTTTATTTTACTAAATTGACTTAAGTATATACAATTAAACTACTTACTCATTGACGTTCAATAAATATACTTTTGTATTTACGTTGAAATAAAAATTAAATGAAATGAAATGTACAAAAACCATTACATTCATAAATATGAATTGCTGAGACTGTCTTTTATTTTACTATTTGTTTCTTTTGACATGGATCTTATCCTGGTATATCTTTTTCTTTGTAATATTATTCGCATTGCCTTGTTTTGTAGCACCGTGAGTTTTTTTTAATCTTCTTCAGTGGCTAAAAATAAAAATACTACTGCAGTATTTACGTGGGGCACAATAATCGCATTGTTTTTCTTTTTAAGTTTCATTTATTTAGGAAACAAACAGTACATTAAAATAGTAACATTTGTGATGATAGTAAAATAAATGAATAGACCAGTAAAGTTTCCATATTTAGAAAAATATTGAAAGGGAAAGTAAAGTAAAGATTAAGGAGAACATTTTTTATATAAAACTAGGGGTACGTTAATTGATAATTTCAAGAAATGAGGGGGGGTGGGCACTATAGCAAAAGTTATGAAGTTAAGAAGCAAAAAATATTAAGAGATTTGTGGGGGTTGGGCATTATATATCAATCTGTTTGCATTATATGTTTATATGTTGAAAAACACTCACCAGCGCGTTGCTAACGACATCTATGTATTGATATTCCCAAATTTGGCAAAAAATTGGATACAGCAAAATAAAAAATAGAGCAATAAACGGTTCACCGCTCTATCTAACTCTCAAAATCACTCAAAAAAAAACTAACTAACCATCACGCCATTTCTCCGAAGTGGTAGGCAGAGAAGATAGAACGCCACAAAACTCTGTTCTGGCATACCTCTCTTGCTTCCTCCACATTCATACATCTTCTCATGCACGCACGTCGATTATTCCGACTTCTTACATGCCCACTTTCAAGCACTTGTTTTACTTGATCATGCCATGTCTTTCTCGGCCTTCCTCGACTTCTACATCCTGGCACAGTCGCATCGTGTATTTTTTTAGCCGTTCTTTCATCATCCATTCGCTCTACATGACCGAACCATCGTAAAAGACCTTTCTTAATTTTGTCGATAATGCTTATCTCAGCCTTGCATTCTGCTCTAATTTCAACTTTTGTACACCTATCATACATAGTCTTACCACACATTCGCCTGAGAGATCGCATTTTAACTGCATTCAATCTACTTTCATCCTTCTTTTTCCAACACCACGCTTCACTACCATACATAAGGGTTGGTACCAGAACTCCATTATGAACTGCCAATTTAGCCTTTTTTGATAAGCACTTATTAGATACGACCGACTTTTAAGGCACCATTAATTTCTGTTACCGGCACTAACTTTCCTTTCAATGTCCTTATCCATATTACCATCCCTAGTGAACATGCTTCCTAGATATACAAATTCTTCCACCTGTTTCAAGCTATCGCCATTTGTTAAGCACTTATTAGATTTTACCGACTTTAAGGCACCACTAACTCAAAACATTGAAAAAAAGATTAGCTTTATTATGATTAATGACAATTGTCATGATTTGTGACGTTTTTCTACCCAAAGTACGCCACTGCAACTGTCCGCACTGCGCTAGAAGTCGGAATCTCCGACCTGCGATCCCCGTCTCCCTCCCCGGCCCAGAGCTGGCTCCTAGCTGCTAGCCGCTACTGTTTACCGTCTCCCGATGTGATGAGTCATTCTATATTTTAACTTTAAATTAATTACGAAAAGTGATGACTTGCACAATCCGGTGCCGGAGTGTGGAATGACCCGCCTAGCCGCGTAAACACCGGACGCCTAACATCGAGGTATTAACTAACTAACTAACTAACTTACCATCACGCCATTTCCCCGAAGGGGTAGGCAGAGTTAAGAACGCCACATCACTCTGTCCTGCATACTTCTCTTGCTTCCTCCACATTCATACATCTTCTGAATGCACGCACGTCGATTATTCCGACTTCTGACATGCCCACTTTCAAGCACTTGTTTTACTTGATCATGCCATGTCTTTCTCGGCCTTCCTCGACTTCTACATCCAGGCACAGTCGCATCGTGTATTTTTTTAGCCGTTCTCATCATCCATTCGCTCTACATGACCGAACCAACGTAAAAGACCTTTCTTAATTTTGTCGATAATGCTTATCTCAGCCTTGCATTCTGCTCTAATTTCGATATTAGTGCACCTAACATACATACTTTCACCCCGCATTCGCCTTGGAAATCGCATTTCAACAGCTTTCCACCTACTTTCGTCCTTTTTTTCCAACTCCATGCTTCGTTTCAATATGCTATGGCTAACTAAGTATTGCACTAACTGCTTAGTTATGCTGGAATAAACACGTTTATTATTATTATTATTATTAATACATTAGGGTTGGTACCGGGACTCCGTTATGAACTGCTAATTCAGCCTCATTCGATAAGCACTTATTAGCTACGACAGACTTTAGAACCCCCGCAGACTAGAGACTTTCTATCGGGCGATAGTTTAGTCGGGCTTTTAATCAGTATGAAGATGTATGCAAGTGCGCATACTACAACGATCCGGTATCGGCCGATTGCTAAGTTTAATAGGCCTTGCGATTGCCCTTTAACTATCCTATCGATAAACTATCGGCCGATAGCTTAATAAGTATGGCGCTCTTCCACGCGCGCACACTTGCCGATCGTTTAATCGGGCGATAGCTTTCTCCTTCGTAGTATTGCAGCAATAATAACTTTTCTTGACAATATTGTTCCAACATTCATTGCGACCGCTCTCTTCAAAAGTCGTTTATTAACTGGAAAATCATTCGAGAGCAGTTGGCCGACTGTTCTCTAGTCTGCGCACATCATCACCAACCGACTGTTTTGTTGATTCAGTGTGCGCGCTAGCAGCCCAACCCGACCAAACTATCGCCCGATAGAAAGTCTTTAGTATGCGGGGTACCTTAAAGTAGATACCATTAATATTATGTTACCGGCAATCACCCTCCTATCAATACCCTTGTCCATATTTCCATGTCTTGTATATTATTTATACGTGCGAATCATCCTAGAATTTACTTCTCCTAGAGGTACCTAGAGGTCCGGTGGGGCTGCAGATGGTTAGGTTGTCTGTAGGTCTGATGAAGTATTGAAGGAAGATTTAGTTGTTGTAGTTACAGCAAAATTAATGACAAACGTCAACACGGATGGAAAAATTCTACCTGTGGAAAAAGTCGATAACTATGTTTTTCTTGGTCACAAAAATCACCATCGGCAGAGACAATCAGACTCAACCCACTCAAGACTCGAGTATTCAACCAATGCATTCTGCCCGTCCTTACTTATGGCGCGGAAACAATGACTCTGACCTAGCAATCCTCCAATAAGTTGCAAGTTGCACAGAGGAGCATGGAGAGGATTATGCTTGGGAATAACATTAAAAGACCGAAAAAGGAACGATTGGATCCGACGCCAGACAAAGGTCTGCGACGTGGTGGAGCGAAATTGCTTGGTTGAAGTGGAAATGGGCCGGTCACATAGCCAGAATGACGGATAACAGGTGGACGAAACGCGTTCTGGTGTGGAGACCGAGGAACCAGAGGCCTCAAGGATGAGATGGGTGGACGACATCAGGAAGTCTGCTGGAAGACAGTGGATGGGGACGGCGCAGGATCGGGAGGAGTGGAGGCCTATGTCCAGCAGTGGACCTTAACGGGCTGAGATGATGGTTACAGCGGAGAGTGTTAGTAGTGCTGAAGCTGCTTAATGTTGTTTTTGTCAACTTATGATTGCATTAAAATTATTTGACTGTTTATGTACTGTTAATAACTTAAGACAACTTGTAATTGGCTTTAATTTTTTATTCCCTAACTGTGTGCTTTTTTCTCTCATTAATAAGCTAATCTGTTATGTAATAAAATAAATAATGTAATGTAAATGTCGAAATTAGAGCAGAGTGCGCGGCTGAGATAAGCATTATCGACAAAATTAACAAAGGGCTTTAACGATGGTTTGGTCATGTGGAGCGAATGGACGATGAAGAAACGGATAAAATAAGTTTAAATGCAAGTGTGCCTGGATGTAGAAGCCGAGGAAGGCCTAGAAAGACATGGCATGACCAAGTACGTCAAGTACTTGAATGTGGACATGAGAAAAGTTGGAATAATCGGCGTATGTGCGTGAGAAGATGTATGAATGTATAGGAAGCAAAGGAAGTATGTCAGGACAGAGTGGTATGGCGTTCTATCTTATCTGTCTACCCCTACGGGGTAATGGCGTGATGGTTAGTTAGTTATAAGTAATTTGTTCGTTTGTTTGTTTGTACATTTTTATTTAGCTTTAAAAAACAATTCTCACAGCCAATATGATACATTAAAAAAAAATATATAAACCTCATGATTCCTGGTTGAATAAGGTAACTGCTATTCGTTATTATTGTGGTATCCATATTTATGGCTCAGAAACTTGAATGTATTATGTTAGTATTTTACTAGGGTTCCGTCTGAATTCATTTAATCCGTTTATTTATACCTCGGTAATAGGAATTAGTACCCCAGACAGGTACCTTCTTCTATTTTTTTTTGTAAAATTTTGATGCTACCATATTTGAGTTAGTCTTATCACTCTAGGTGTACAATCCAAATGGGTCAGTATGGAGAAGTCGGAAACTATGAGAGATAGCGAGATCTGTTCTTAGGAACCATGACGTCGATTTTAGATTTAATAATAATTACATTCAAACTTTTTTTTTAACTCTCATACGTAACCGGGAATCGAACCTGGTCAATATTTTTGTAACAGCGTTAAGTAAAAAGGACCCAATTTGGCTATGAAATCTTGTGTAAATACAACTGACAGTAAATTAGACTAAAATGTCTAAATCTTTTCATTCAACAGAATGTCTACCATTTTGAACATTTACTGAAATAAAATAATTGGGTTGTTCCCGATAGCATGAATATTTAAAGTATATTTTTACAATTCCAACGATATAAAACACAATGATCAAAAATGTTGTTTTCATTTATAAATTTATGTTTTAAAAACACGAAATTACGAGTGACTTTTAACGCCCGTTATTGGCTAATGACGTCATACCCGTTCATTATTAAAGGCGGGAAATTCATTACGAAGTCAGCGCCCATATTGATGTGACGTCACACCCCATGCGCGCCAAATGGAGAAAATTCATATGACATCGTAAAAATAATAAAAAAATTCCCTTGATATTGTTATTTTTCAATCAATTTTTTTAAATAAAAAATAGAAAATCTGAAAGAACCCAATTATCTTATTATTTAAACAAGATTCCATGAGTGTTGTGCTTCTTGCGACTTGCACAATTTATACACATTGATTTCGACCAGGTTCGATTCCCGGTTATGTATGAGAGTTAATAAAAAAATTTGAATGTAATTATTATTAAATCTAAAATCGACGTCATGGTTCCTAAGAACAGATCTCGCTATCTCTCATAGTTTCCGACTTCACCATACTGACCCATTTGGATTGAACACCCTGTAGGTATAGTGGATTAAATAATGTAATACATATAATATACCTGTATAGTATAAAGACGGTGTTGGCTGTGTGAATTAATTTTTTTATTAAACTGCATTTTGCAATAGTTGGAATATGACAGCTTCTGTGAAGTAATGGCTATTGCGCAATTTACTGTACAGAAAATTGGACAGTTTCGCGTGCAGATTGAAAACTGTCCCGTATAAAGCAAAAAGTGGATGGAATATTGAATTGTCGGTCGCGACGTTTGGCTGACCTGACAGTTAATGTTTTTTTAAATGTAAAAGTTTAAGTAGATATTTATTTATTTTATTTATTAATTTAATTTGTACAAAATACTTTGCACTCCCAATTGAGTTACAAAACTCATTCTGGGACAGATATTAGAAAAAGAAAGACTAAATATTACAATACTTCAGATTACAGAGTTACCAATGCTAAATCTAAAAGGAACAATAATCACAAAAGGAACAAAAGGAACAGTATAGAAAAATTAGCCATTATCATTATTAATAAAAATATTTAAAAAGTAGTCTTTTAGTGCTTTGTTTTGGGATTTCGCCGTCTTTTGATTTTGAATTTCGTTTGGTAGTTTATTGAATTGAGTTTTATTTATTGATATACTGAATGCATTTAAAAACATAACTAGCCAACCATCACGGATATAATGCCTCACCACTCTGTCCTGGCACATTTCCCTTGCTTCCTCCATATTCATACATCTCATGCACGCACGTCGATTATTCCGACTTTTCTCATGCCCACTTTCAAGTTTTTGTTGTACTTGATCATGTCATGTCTTTCTCGGCCTTCCTCGACTTTTAGAACCAAACACACTCGCATCGTGAATCCTTTTAGCCGTTCTTACATCATTCATTCGCTCCACATGACCGAACCATCGTACAAGACCTTTCTTAAATTCGTCGATAATGCTTGTCTAGGCCTTGCATTCTGCTCAAATTTCAACATTAGTGCACCTATCATACATAGTCTTACCACACAGAGAGATGACATTTCAACAGCATTTAGTCTGCTTTCATCCTTATTTTTCCAACTTCATGCTTCGCTTCCATACATAAGGGTTGGTACCAGAACTCCATTATGAACTCCTGCCTTTTTGATAAGCACTTATTAGATACGACCGACTTTAAGGCATCATTAACTCTGTTACCGGAACTAACCCTCCTTTCAATGTCCTTGTCCATATTTCCATCACTAGTGAACATGCTTCCCAGACATACAAATTCTATCCCAGATATATTTTCTTATGGGAAATAATTACCTCATTCACGTCTGATGATGCATAGGGCAATGCATCGGTACACCACTTGCAGTAATGTATCATCAGTATGTACCTACATGAAAGCAAGATGGAGTCTAACCGTCCAGAGCCAGTCCAAGGTTTCAAACATGAAATATTCTGATAAAAAACACGCAACAAAAAAATAAGGTGATTTTATTCGGGGCCCCGAGGCGCGTGGGGCCCCACCTTGGCCCTAGACGAGCGCCTAATTGGCGCACTGCAATAAACTTTTGATAGATAGGTACCCAGACATTTTCTCTGAATCAAATACAGAGGTGGGTTTAGCCCCCGGGCACCCCAAGGAACTAGACGACCCTGCTTCTTCGACTCCTCACTCGAAACGTTAGAACTCTTCGATCAGCTACATCTACAGCTATTGGTGAAGAACCAGCGCACAAAATTCGGGGAGCGCGCTTTTGCGGTTGCGGGCCCTGTGGCTTGGAATGCTCTCCCACCAGGAGTGCGCAACTGTGAGAGTGAAGTGATGACCCATTTGTTCTCTAAATCAGTTTAATTCATTTTGAATTTCCAGAGCCTTTAAATTCAATATTTTTACGAGGTATATTTTTACGAAAATCGCGCTATATAAAATTATCATAAAAATTATAAAATAGTACAAATGGATACACAAACCAAAATTATTAACCGACTTCTCCAAATACAGGGTCGGTGTCGTTAGTTGGATAAGTCTAATGGGTCGTGTATATATTGAAAATGTATGCAAAAATATAGCTATGTAATTATTTCAAATTTGGTATACAAAAATATTGTTTTGTAAATTCTAAATTTGTGAAATCCAAACTAGGTTCTATTATACTAATAATGTAAATATTCAATATTCAATTATGTTTAGTACTACTTATAGTGTGTTATGTATAATACTACAATGCCCTGACTCGACACGGACTATCTAGTGAGTCGGGGCCAGATCATTGCATGGGTCTCTACTGATTGAGTCGCCATCCCATTATTGTGATTATATTAAATGTGAAATGTAATAAATAAATAAATAAGTACATTTTAGTACCAAATCCACAAACTCGATAATCATAATATTTCACCGGTGATACCTTGGACTGGTGCTGAAGCGTAAGTCTGATCGTCCTACCTTCATGAAAAAATGATAAATCATAATAGGTAGGTAAGTCTCCCATCAACAAAAGAGCCTATAATAAAAATTCTTATATCCAACGTTCTTGTTTTACATATAACAATGAATTTAGCTATATTGATTCTCCTTCTTCTTTCGCCACGTTCGCTCCTATGTGGAGCATGTGGACATCACTAGATTCCTCCAGGAGACCCTGTCACCAGCCAGCTCTCTCGCCTCCTCCCGCACCCATCAGCTCCGCCGAGTACATCCGCAGGATGGTCATCGCCGGTCTGCCAGGACGGCGGGATCCTGCAGGCGTAAAGAAGAGGCAGCTCGGGTTCAGGCTCTCCCGTGGCATCCGGAGTACATGCCCAAGCCAGGTCCACCGTAGATCTTCACAACGACTGGAGGTTGCTGCGTCCGTTCCCGAACTTCAGCGTTGGTTATGAAGTCAAACCACCTAATGCCTAGTATCCTTCTCAACACTTGTTCTTAAAACTCAACAAGCGAGCATTCTGAGCTTTTGCGAGGTGCCAGGACAGAGTGGTGTGGCGTTCTATCCTCTCCGCCTACCCCTTCGAGGAAATGGCGTGATGGTTAGTTAGTTAGTTACATTCATACATCTTCTCATGAACATACGCCGATTATTCCGAGTTTCATAAACATGTCCACTTTCAAGTAGGTACCTACCGACTTGTCGTACTTGGTCATCCCGTGTCTTTCTCGGCCTTCCTCGGCTGCTACATCCTTCTTCGGTCATGTGGAGCGAATGAGTGATAAAACAAAGGCTAAAAGAAGTTTAAATGCAAGTGTGGCCACCTAGGTACATTACATATTTAATATACCTACCTATATTAATTAATACCTATATACATATTAAGACCCATTTGTTCCATAATTGTATTTTCTACTCAGAAATTGAGTTTTCATTCGCTTTAAATTTCCATTAAATGCAATATTTGAAGCGCCCTTGAGGTATATTTTATTTTATTTTATTCGGGATACAAACAGATGTACAGGTAAAACATAATATAATAAAAAGTTATACTTCTTTGGCCATTCTCATACACCCACTCACGCACACAAACAGACAGGATATATAAATGAAATATAAGACATTTTTCAATATTATTCAATATATTTATATTCAATATATTATACGTGACTTCATTATTATATTATACACCTATATTATCATTATCAGTTATTTCTTCCATAATCATTCTTTCATCTTTAAGTCATGGAGAAAAACCGAAGCCATTGCAATAGCGTATTTTCTGTCTAACGGGCGCAAAGAAGTATAACTTCAATAATAATTAACAATAACATGCCTGCCCATCCAATTATATGTATCCGCAGGTAGCTTTCAACAGTTAAAAGAATCTACTTATAATGTAAATAAATATTTGTCATCTTAAGTCTGTAAGTTTTTAAGTTCCTTTATATATTTGTTATATAGGGTATTAAACATATCTAAGCTATTAAATTTATCATCAAACGCCTTACAAATTCGAGGAATCGTAGAATGATTTTCTGTGATTTGTTTTTAACTTTAGGTATGTGAAAAAGTTTAGGCAGTCTAGTTGGTCTGGAATGGACACGGAAAGAGAGTAGATTAATTCATTCTGGTGAGTCGAATTTGTTATTTACAATTTTATAAAGCAAACTCTGATCATTGATATTTCTTCTATTTATACGAAAACGGCTCTATATAAATTATCCATAATAATAACAGTGATTTAAATAAACAAAAAGTTTAAACAAGGTGAACCTATATTGATTAAGTAATGTTATTGTAAAACTTAAATGCCTATGTGTCGGTACCTACCTATCTATGCTGAATTTCTTACCACAATACCTAAATAAACAGTTAATAATATTATAGGTACCTAATACCAAAAAATCATTTTTTATTGACTCTGTATTTTAATTCCAGATATCTATTTTCAATTTTGACTACTTTACTAATTAATCACTAACTAAAAATCACGCCATTTCTCTAAAGGAGTAGGCAGAGAGGATAGAACACCGCACCATTCTACCCTGGCGCACTTCTTTGGTTGCATTGATGCATCTTACTGACTATTTTATATTATTTTATTGTTAATAATTACTTTAAGTTAAATAAAAAAGTGGAAAAACGTAATAAGGTTTATTTATTTATTATAAAGCGCTGCACAGAAAGGGCTAGATTTCAACTCGTCCTACAGCTACCAAGCGCATAGACGGTTGGAGAATTCTAGCCCCAATACAACAGATTTTAATTATAAGTTAGAACATTTTCCAAAATGATGTAGGTATACTAAGCAATAATAAGTAGGTAAAAGTGTTTTTGTAAATGATTTTCACTAAGTAGGAGGCTAGACAACAATCCATCTTGCAGCTTCAAAGCGCATGGATTATTGACGATCTAGCCCCCTTTATACTACGACCCTACACTGGATTGTCTGTTTATTTTTTTTATTATTATTATTTGGATAATTTATTAAGCGCCATTTTTGTGATAAATCATTTCAAGGGCACTTTAGGTATAATTACCTGCCTGGATTGCTAAATAAACTGTTATAACTATCTGCGGTAAAATCATCTTTGAATGTATTACGAATGATACACAAATTTTAAAAAAATATTGAAAATGTGTTTTTTTTTTTTATCCACTAGAAAAAAACTGTGTTTTGTAGGGGAAGTTATGGTAATTCCGCCACTGTCCAAGAAACAACCATGTCAAATTGGCGTCTGATGACTAATCTGCATTGTTAATCGATTTTCTCTATGTCTTGTGTCAAATTTTGAACGAAAATATCAATATTTCTTCTGGCGGTTAAAGAAAGCTGACAAAAAAAACACCATCACCTTTTGTCGAATATAACATGGTCAGTTTTTCACTGACGAATCTAGAATGCTACTGACGATTCGAAAACCAGATTTGAAAACCGAATTGAAGGTCCGAGACCACGCCCAGAGCACCATTCGATTTTCAAGCCAACCAATCGCAAACCGCCGTTTGAAAAAGTTTAAAAAAAGACCCGCGGCCGGCCGGGCAATGGGAGCGTCGCCGGGCGGGGCTCGGATTCAGCCGGCCAATCAGAAGTCTCGCAGCGCTGCGATCGCAAAACGGAATTGGGGGGAAACAGAACCAAACTAGTCATTATGTAGTTAACTTTTGGTAAGCGTGCACGCGTTTCTTCTAAAATTGTCCGCCATTAAATACGCTAAATGTGTATACTTAGCTCAAAAATTAAAAAAATTATAATGGACGCGCGCGTGTGTCAAAATTGCCCCATCCCATGCGTCTATTTTGGAGGGAAACGATATCAAAACGTGAAAATTTATCGCGCAGCTGAAACTAATTCAAAACTGTGCTATTTTTTGCAAAACCCCTTTACTCGTGATTACTACAAGTCATAAAAATACCAAATCCCAGTGTTTTTTTTTTGTAAGACTGTGATAAAAATGGTTTCTGTTCTTTTTTTTGAACGGTGAGTTAAAATCAAAGTATAAGATTTTGCATCTGGTGGATTTTGTTCCATGACTCACGACGTTTTTTGTGCAATTTTTTTTACGTAAGACCAACGTGCTGACGAATTTTTTTGAGTTTTGTGGTTTTGGTGTTTGACAAAGGTGATTTTTGAAACCGAGTGACCGCCGAAAAAGGATTATTTTGCCATGTAAGTAATTTTTCCATCTTAACGAATTTCTAAATTAGGCAGAAGATTACTTTACTTATGTACCTACTATTATTATTATTTATTATGGATAATTTAATATAGCGCCGTTTTTGTATAAAACACACCTCATGGGCGCTTCAAGTATTGAATTTAACGGCTCGGGAAATTTAAAGCGAGTCAAAACTCAATTTCTGAGTAGAAAATACCATTATCAAAATTAATCAAAAGATTTAGAGAACATATATAGGTCTTGAGTTTCTTTCGAAAGATCACTTTACTCTCACAGTTGCGCACTTCTGCCATTTTAAGCCACAGGGCCCGCAACCGCAAAAGCGCGCTCTCGAAATTTTACAGATCGGTACTAAAACCCTGTAGATGTAGCTGATCGAAGTGTGAGACGTCTTTCAGCTAGTTTATCTGGCATACAAAGCTCTTTTAAATACTTTTAGTTTCTTTTGCAGTGGAGTGATGTGGTCGAACTTAGAAATACCTACTTCACCATTTCCCTCATCCACACCCAATGGTACACAGGGAACTGCATTGGTACCTGCACCAAATGCAATTAAACTTGATAATTTGTTACATGAAGGCAAGATGATTAGTCTTACGCTTCAGCGCCAGTAGATAAAAGGTAGCACATATGTTTTTTTTTATGACCCCCATCGGAAATCGAACACGTGACCGTAGATTACTTTATCTAGATATTTATGAATAGTAATTTGGAGATCAGAGAAGCAATATCAATGTCGCATAGATGGCGAAATCGATAATTACTTAGGCGCATATCAATAAATTTATTTATTTATTCAAATAAGAAAATTAATAAATGTTTTTCCGAAACCAATTCCAACTAATTTCTTTGCCTACCCAAAAGGCAAAAGTTTAAATTAAATAATGATTAATTATTTAGAAAAGTTACACCCGATGACAAACTGCAAAAACCACAGTTTATCGGGACAGAATTGTTTTTTTCACGTGGTTTAATTTAAAGTTTTTTTTATTGTAAATTGTTTAAATGATATGTAATGGCTAAGACGCTGGACTCACGATACGGAGGTTCCGAGTTCGATTCCCGGTGAGAACTCAAAAAAATCAAAAGTGATTTTTCTCAAGCCTGGGTGTTTGTGACGTTGTTCCCCTCTGTTATTGGGCTCCTGGCCTGTTGAGGTGGTTAAAAAAAAAATTAAAAAAAAAAAATATGAAAATAAAAAAAATTAATTAATAAAAAAACTTTATTAAGGATTTGGTTTTTCTCAATCTACATAAAAATGTTTCATACGTAAAAAGTGAAATTATTAATAGGAGCATTAAAATTATACCAAATTTTTTAATGAATCAATAAATAGATAAACAGAAATATTCTAATATGTAATTGAATTCCGATCTATACATTTTATCTAATAGTAATAGTTAGGTACCTTTACATAAAATTTCAAATTGATAGGTGCTATTTGGACTGCGTAAGGTAAATTTGGCTGTCTAAATCAGAACGTGTCCTAATTAGCAACGTTTACCCTACAACTTAATACAGAGATTTTTTTTACAAAAAGTTAAAATGAATTTAGTAATACCTTCAGCAATTTTACGATTCATCATAACGATGAGATTAAAATACTTATATGTCTTACTTTAGACATTTAAACAAAAATCGTTGTAAAGTTTCGTGGCCATCGGTAGCGCGATCGCGTGTAATTCGGTCAATTTTGGGACAGATCAATAGATCAACATTCTGCAAATAGCGACATTTTGTTAGTGGTGCTAACAAAAAAGTGAAACTTTCAGTTCATTGGACAGATCAAATAATGCAAGAAATCGTTTTTTAAAAAAATATTTAAATGGAGAAATAAAACGCGTTGTAAAACTGGTGAATCTATATTTGGTGTCGAATGTGTAATAAGAAAGTACCGCAGATTAAGTAAAATTGCACAAATTCCTATTAAAATGCGGTTTTATATATATTTACCCTTTTTTTTCTTTAAAAAAATTAAAAATTATAAAACATACATGTATTTATATTCCCAGGAGTTATAAAAACTCATTTTGGGACCGGTATTATTCACATTTTTAATTACATATTGCACAATCAGAAAGACGATTCAAAATTAACACATTCAATCTTAATCCTTAACATCATATATATATATCATTGATTTTTTTTTCTTATTTCGTTTTCTTAATAGATAGTATTAATTTGATTAAATATATTATATTTGAAAACAATTGTATGTTGTAATACATCAAGTGGCCACTTAACCCAGCCAATGACAAGTCATAAGCCCTATAAACGCCTAGATAATCCACATTCGTTTCCAGAGTTTCTCTGTCTCAGTTGGGATATCAATAATATCTGATATCAGCCCAGCATGGGTTTAATCCAGTAATTTGTCTACAGGTATTTGTACACATTCAAAATTTTGTTGAAAGGGGATATTTTCAATATAGGTACATATTAATAATTATTAAATTCATGTGTTATTCATATTTTAATATTTATTTTAATTATCTGTTAATTATAAACGTATACATAATATAATGTCTTATTTACCTCAGCTCTTATGTAAGAAGACATGTTTTTATACACGATTCTTTGTTGAGACTAATTACATGCATTTTTAATTGTCTTCAGACAATTTGCAAGTCTAATCAATGTTACTTTTTTATTAATATATTCTTCAACGCGTTTCCTTTATCTGTGGTTAAAATCTGACTGATTCAGCGCATATCTCAGTTATTCATTAAAATAAAATAAATAACATATTGATGTGGATGAATAAATTAATAATAACAACATTTTGAAATGAATACAAATACTTGTAGACAAATTACTGGATTATACCCATGCTGGGCTGATATCAGATATTATTGGTATCCCAACAGAGACAGAGAAACTCTGGAAACGAATGTGGGTTATCTAGGCGTTTACAGGGCGAATTTACGACCTGTCATTGGCTGGGTTAAGTGGCCACTTGATGTATTACAACATTCCCCATTCCGCCCATATTTTTTGTCATACGTGGTTGTCAGATGATGGGCGGAATGGGGAATGTTGTAATACATCAAGTGGCCACTTAACCCAGCCAAATGACAGGTCATAAGCCCCTGTAAACGCCTAGATAATCCACATTTGTTTCCAGAGTTTCTCTGTCTCTGTTGAGATATCAATAATACCAAATAATAAATAATTTCTTAGTCAACTGCCGCTTGAAGCCCTAAGTATAAAATAAGTAGGTATTATGTTATAACCTTCGCATTTTGCCTGTCAGAATACAGCCCAGAATATGTACACAGCATTGTGCTCCGAAACGTCGGCAAACAAAGCCTTAAACACGGCATAATAACGCAAAAACGCATTATCTATATCCTTAGGTCCGTGAAAATGGAGGGTCCGATGCCTTGCAGGAAACCCGCTTGCACAGCGCGGGTGTAAACTGTGCGCCTCTCGATTTAAGCTTAGACTATGATGTTCTCTGCGTAATCTATACAATGATGTTTGTGTGAAAGCACTAAAAATAAAAAATAAAAATAAATAAAATAAAATCTATAGACAAGTTTATGTCATTTTATTATTTTTATTAGTCAAATATTTTAGATAACCTAAGATTTTAACTAATCATCACAGAGAGGATAGGACGCCACACCACTCTGTCCTGGCATACCTAATTCTCTTGCTTCCTCCACATTCATACATCTCCTCATGCGCGCACGTCGATTATTCCGACTTCTTACGTGTCCACTTTCAAGCACTTGTGTTACTTGATCGTGCCACGTATTTCTCGTCCTGCCTCGACTTCTACATCCAGGCACAGTCACATCGTATATTTTTTTAGCCGTTCTTTCATCGTCCATTCGCTCTGCGTGACCGAGCCATCGCAAAAGACCGTTCTTAATTTTGTCGATAATGCCTTGCATTCTGCTCTAATTTCGACATTAGTGCAACTATTTTTTTTTTTTACATAGTTTTACCACACATTCGCCTGAGAGATCGCATTTCAACTGCATTCAATCCACTTTCGTCCTTGATTTTCAGATTTTAGATTGAATTAAAGACACTTCATTACATTGGTTTAATAGTGATGCTATTTTACTAAGCAATTTTAGTGCTTATGTATTTTTATGGGAGTTGGATCCTAAGTAATATCTAAATTTGCTATTTTAAACCAAACAAAAAATAAACTTTATACTTAACAATTATGTATGTACCTACCTAAATCCAAAGACAAATTAACATAAATTATGGTACCTACACAAGAGATACCTTGTTTTAGTTGTTAATGTAAAAAAAGAGACAAAAATATAGCACTCGGTAGATTTGAAATATTCAATATTTACTACAGTAATATAATTCAATAAGAATCTCACTTGCAATCATAAAGGTTTCTGCTAAAATGCTTGGCAATTTCTCAATGGATGCCAGAGAGTGTTCACATGTGAAGCGCCGCGCCATTTTACAGTATATTGGCAGATATGGATATCAAATACTAGGTGAAATGGGGATCGTTGTTGTAATACATCAAGTGGCCAGACAGATCATAAGCCCTGTAAACGTCTATATATCCATATTTCCTTCCAAACTTCTCGTCTCTGTTGAGATGTCAAATTGTAATTATTAGCCCGTAATGGGTGAAATCCAGTTTTTGTCTTCAAGTATTTGGACACACTCAAAATGTTGTTTGTAATATCAATCTACATTAAGGCTTCTATTGAAAAACAAAATGGCCGCCATTTTTAGTTATGAAATGTGAAAGTTTAATTTTTTTACCATCTTATTTCCGGGGATTATCATTACTATTGTTAAATCGTTTTAAAAGAAGCCGTTATGTACAAAATCAGTTCTCGATTTTTCGTTCACCTCTAAAACGTAATTTTAATTAGAAATTGAATTAAATAATTAATAATAAATCGGGGATAATTGTCAATGATGTTTTTATTTATTAAATGTTTTCAGTGTTTTTTGTTTGAATAAAATGATTACTCACTTTTCCTTAGTGGGGCACAGAAAATTGCGTTAATAATTCAAATAATAGTGTAGGTATTATATTATAGCTTAATTGAAAAATGTAAGAAGTCGGAATAATCGACGCGCGTGCATGAGAAGATGTATGAATGTGGAGGAAGCAAGAGAAGTATGCCAGGACAGAGTGGTGTGGCGTTCTATCCTCTCTGCCTACCCCTTCGGGGAAATGGCGTGATGGTTAGTTAGTTAGTTAGTTATAATAGTAGTTGAGTATAAAAATAATTGAGTGTAATTTAATAATATTATTGTCTATGTAAAAATTATATCGTACTAAATAAATATAATAAAATTTAAAAAAGTTGAAATCTCATTTGTCAAGATGATCAGTCAATAGCTTCAGGCGCTATCGCATATGAAATTTTATATTTTTATGTGAAAAATCACATTGAAACAGATATTTAATATTGGTATCGCCGGGAAATGAGCCAGTGATCTCATGGTTGGTAGTTCGACGCGCTAACCATTACGCTACGAGTCGGACTCACAGCTAAAACAGTGCTCAATATTTTTGAAATCAATTTGTCTACGATTCACTCGATAAAATTTAATGCTGATTGCAGTAGATAAAACTTGTATTTAAAGCCATTAAAATTAATTTTATTCCGTAAATTATTAACTTTGTGGAGCTCACGTACCGTTATTAATTATTAAAACATTAAATATTAATGCAGAAATAATTATGTTGGTATCTCTAAACAAAAAAACTTAATCTTTAAAATCTTTTTATTGATATCCCAACAGAGACAGAGAAACTCAGGAAACGAATGTGGATTATCTAGGCGTTTACAGGGCTTATGACCTGTCATTGACTGGGTTAAGTGGCATTACAACATTCCCCATTCCGCCCATCATCTGATAACCATATATGACAAATTTTTTAAACTTCCATATAGTGAACTTGCGTTCAACGCATCACATTACAAGTGCATTTCTCACTGGTGTTATCTGTTGAGAAGATTGTTAAGCATTTTTGGCAATCAATCTTTATTGGTGTAGGTAAGGCTCATCCGAACTTAATTACTTACTAGAAGACGCCTGAAGATGTCTCTCCAATTTTTATTTGCTTTATATTTTAACCAGTAAATCTTTTTTACAACATTTTGAATGTGTACAAATACTTGTAGACAAATTACTGGATTATACCCAGATATTATTGATATCCCAACAGAGACAGAGAAACTCTGGAAACGAATGTGGATTATCTAGGCGTTAACAGGACTTATGACCCTGTCATTGGCTGGGTTACACAATATTCACTGCACTTGGTGTACCGATGCAGTGCCCTATGCACCTTTTGATAAGGGAAAGCAGTAGTAACAGATAATAACGTAAATGTCGTTTGTAACTGTTATCAGAAGACGGCAGCCTTCAATATTTTGGTTTTTAGCCCGATTTCCTAACTGTTTATGCATAGAATTACAGGCATACCAGAATATCGGATCCAATTGAATTTAATTACAGGAAAGTTATCTATATTTTATCGGTAACCGGTTTCCTTGTGTTTTGAATAAAAGATAACGGAAAATAACAACTTTTTAGCCGGTACCGTAAAACGGGGCGAATGGAAACTGTGGGGTGAATGGAGACAAAAGCAGTATTAAAATTTTCATGATTTTCAGGATAAAGATAATAACCGAGTAAATAAGAGATATCGACGGCGGAAAGGAAAAAGTTAGTAATCGACATAATCTGTGTGTG
Source organism: Micrasema minimum (assembly GCA_022494985.1). NCBI lineage: Eukaryota > Metazoa > Arthropoda > Insecta > Trichoptera > Brachycentridae > Micrasema > Micrasema minimum. The sequence continues at coordinate 22,290 of JAGVSP010001588.1, forward strand.
CATTAATCATGACTTTCAAAGTACTTCCACAAATACTTGATAGTGGTCATATGAAAAGTCGAAATAATCGACGTGCGTGCATGAAAAGATGTATAAATGCTGAGGAAGCAAAGGAAGTGTGCCAGGACAGAGTGGTGTGGCGTTCTATCCTCTCTGCCTACCCCTTGAAATGGCGTGATGGTTAGTTAGTTAGTTGGTTAAATCAAAATTAAAGAAAAATTAAAAATAAACGCCGTACTGAAATTTTGTCCTTATTAACCCCGTTTTCGCTAGTTATCTACATGCATAGTATCCGTATTTTAGTTCTGTAATAACAAATTATTATTTCTTACTCTATCAGTAACTAGGTAGGTATAACGTTAGTCAGCCTATTTGTAAGACTTTAGACTTTAGAATCTAAAGTTTAGACATATATTAATAGACAGTAGGTGTCTATTATAAATTTATACTACTATTGCATATCATGCATTCAACAGTCTTAAAGCTGTCTGTCTTTTCAACGCCTGCATCACACCTGTTGTTCTCCTCTATGGCTGCGAATCATGGCACCTAACCAGGGCCCAAAATAACAGAATTTTGAGAATAGGTGTCTTAGGAGAATATTAGGTGTGCGGTGGTTTGACTTTGTAAGGAACACAAAGGTGAGGCAACCCAACCCTTGGTATCTGCTGTCATCCGGCGAAGGCATTTCCCCATATACTACGCACGCCTCCCGAGAGCCGCCACCATGCTTGCCTATTTTACAAGGCATCAGGTTCTCGTGTCATGGTAGTGAAGCGTGGTGTTGGAAAAAGAAGGACGAAAGAAGACTGAATGCTGTTGAAATGCAATCTATGTGTGGTAAGACTATGTATGATAGGTGTACAAATGTCGAAATTAGAGCAGAGTGCAAGGCTGAGATAAGCATTATCGACAAAATTAAGAAAGGGCTTTCACGATGGTTTGGTCATGTGGAGCGAATGAGTGATGAAAGAACGGCTAAAATAAGTTTTGATGCGAGTGTGTGCCTAGATGTAGAAGTCGAGGACGGTCGAGAAAGACATGGGGTGATCAAGTACAACACGTAAGAACTTGAAAGTGGTCGGCGTGCATGCATGAGAAGATGTATGAATGTGGAGGGAAGCGAGGCGAGTGTGCCAGAATAGAGGGGTGCGGCGTTGCATCCTCTCTGGCTTTCTCCTCGGGAAAAAGGTGTGATGGTTAGGTTAGGTTAGGAATGCCCCTTCATTGTCAAACAAATTAAACACTTAAATTTGCAGTCAGCAGTTAAAGTGATTCACAATAGTTGAAACAACGGTCACCCCAGCGAGTTCCTATGGAGCGATTATTTAATTTGTTAGGCGATCTGCAGAAGCGAGGGTGACCAATCATCCGTGACGTCTCGGCCCGTAAATAAGGCAGAGATAGCATCGGAATTAATTCAATTTATTTGGATATCAAATAGGGGGCATTAATCACCATAAACTCGTCGTATTGAGTATGGGAAATTCCAAACACCATATGCTGTGTGATGGGTTTAAAAAATGTATTAGATCACTGTTATGCCATGTCTTAAAAAAAAATTAAATTAAGTAAAAAACCTCGCGGCGTCGGGCAGCGAGGTCGCGGGTTCAATTCCCCATGAGGGTCAATATAAAATATTTATAAACAGCAATTTGAGTGTGTCCAAATACTTGTAGACAAAAACTGGATTTCACCCATTACGGGCTAACAATTACAATTTGACATCTCAACAGAGACGAGAAATTTGGAAGGGAATATGGATATCTAGGCGTTGTAATACATCAAGTGGCCACTTAACCAATGACAGGTCATAAGCCCTGTAAACGCCTAGATATCTATTATATTGCCTTTCAAATTTCTCGTCTCTGTTGAGATGACAAATTGAAATATTTACAGATATTATTGATATCCCAACAGAGACAGAGAAACTCTGAAAACTAATGTGGGTTATCTAGGCGTTTACAGGGCTTATGACCTGTCATTGGCTGGGTTAAGTGGCCACTTGACGTACTACAACATTATTTGTCTACAAGTATTTGTATTCATGAAAAAAAATGTTGTTTGAAATATTTATATATGAAAATGTTTCGTATGTGATTCCTTGCACTGGCGCTGAAGCGTAATACTGATCAACGTGCTTTCATGTGATCAAGATTCACTATTTCACTTGGTGTACCGATGCAGTGCTCTATGGATAAGGGAGAGAAGTAAAAAAACATAAATCATTGAAAAACAATAGGATTGTAAAGCAACATTTTCTGGGAATGAAGAAATATAAAACAATAATTCACAAGAACATTGGTGCAATCCGTTTTTAAATTGGATGATAAATAACAGAGATATAATCATTTAAAGTTTTATTTTATATGATTTACGTCACAGATCGTATGTGGAATAAAAACTATAAATGAGTGTATTTCGCTTATTTATTATCCGATTGACAAACGGATTGCACTGATGGTTTTATGATTCTTTGGTTTATTTTTCTGCATTCACAGAAAATTTTCGATCACAAGCTTTTTGGGTTACAATAATCTCTCCACGTCTCCAAGTCTATCCACTACAAAGTGTCACAAATGAATGATTTTTTAAGAGGTATTTGACTAACTAACTAACCGTCATGCCATTTTCCCAAAGGGGTAGGCAGAGAGCATAGAACGCCACACCCACTCTGTCCTGGCACACTTCTCTTGCTTCCTCCACATTCATACATCTTCTCATGCGCGCACGTCGATTATTCCGACTTCCTACATGCCCATTTTCAAGCACTTGTTTTACTTGATCATGCCATGTCTTGATTTCTACATCCAGGCACAGTCGCATCATATATCTTTTTAGCCGCTCTTTCATCATCCATTCGCTCTACATGACCGAACCATCGTAAAAGACCTTTCTTAATTTAGTCGATAATGCTTATCTCAGCCTTTCACTCTGCACTTTGTACACCTATCATACATAGTCGTAGCACACATTCGTCTGAGAGATCGCATTTCAACTGCATTCATTCGATTGAAGAGGTATTTCATTTTAATAATTATTTCGTATTGAACTTACGACCTCATGCATGGTAGCCCAGCGCGATAACCGATAGATCGATAATGTCGAATGGGTACAGAAAATGTCCGCCTCATGGTAGGTATATCAGATACCATGAGGCTGACATTTTCTGTACCTACTAGACATTATTGCATGTAGCTAGAATCAGGGCTGTCTTAAACTAGTCTGGGGCCCTTGGGCACACAAGAATTTGGGGCCCTTTTGGAAAGTAAAATAAGCGAATTATAATATGATTTTTTTACTAATAAGTATAAGTATGACCATTTATTATAGGTAATCAAATACAGTATGATATAATATGTCATTAATGATATTGAAATGCTGCAGGTTTTTTGGTTACGATTACGATAACGATTTCTTTCGGGATTTCTGTTGAGCAAAATCTTCTATTATAGATATTATTGATATCTCAACAGAGACAGAGAAGCTCTGGAAACGAATGTGGGTTATCTAGGCGTTTACAGGGCTTATGACCTGTCATTGGCTGGGTTAAGTGGCCACTTGATGTATTACAACATTCCCCATTCCGCCCATCATCTGACAACCATGTATGACAAATTTTTGAAACTACTATATATATCGAGTTGATACAAAAGTCCTAAGTTTGTACAGAAGAATCCACCAGCGAGTTGTGTTTTCGACAGATTTTAAATATTTTTAATATTTTTTCCCTATAGTGACATCTGTTGAGAATATAGTTTTTAAGCATTTTTTGGGCGATCTACTTTATTGGTGTAGGTAAGGTTCAAGTGGCCACTTAACCCAGCCAATGACAGGTCATAAGCCCTGTAAACGCCTAGATAACCCACATTCGTTTCCAGAGCTTCTCTGTCTCTGTTGAGATATCAATAATATCTGATATCAGCCCAGCATGGGTATAATCCAGTAATTTGTCTACAAGTATTTGTATTCATTCAAAATGTTGTTCTTCTATTATATCCTTAAAGTCAATTTTTTGAAGGATATCACTTTCTATGCACATAATTGACAAATCACTCGGTCGTTCTCGTAACATTGTTGTTCGCAATTCATTTTTTATTCTCTTAAGCTGCGAAAATGACCGCTCTCCACTACAATTGGTAACCATTAGGCAAAGTAAATTAGGTAGGACGTGTTCGGAAATATTATTAATTAGTACAGTAGGAATAGGCGCAGTCATCGATATAAATGTGTGAGAGAAATTGTCGGTCCTTCGGGGCCCCCCTGAGATTGGGGGCCCTGGGCACGGGCCCCGTGTGCCCTTATGGTAAAGACGGTACTGGCTAGAATGTATATAATGAGTACCTACATTATGTACGCGTATGACATATTTTGACAGGAAAACGATTCTTGACTATTCAAATTAACATGACACCTATGTGTCATGATAATTTACTTATAATTTCATATAACCTTCAATCCGTTCACATATTTATATGAACCTCAGGAAGCTAAAGGTACATATAATTATATTTTTGAAATGTGTATAAACATTTCAACATAAAGGCATTGTTTGATGTTTTTTTTAATGTACCCATGCGGCCACGTAGGTACACGAATTATGAGTACACACAGATCACTAGATAAACATAATATTTGTTAAGACTCTTATTGAAGATGCCCGCAACAGAGTGAAAGCGCTAATTTTCAATAAATATAAGTGGAATTGTACCTAGCAGTTTTTGAATGAACGTTTTTAAGAGCATACTCCAACACGTGACTCGCGGCCGCTTTCCCAAACAAACGTATTCCTCAATTTAAACATAGGAGCAATGATTTTTTCACACTTTTTAGATATCGACCAAATGGTATTGTTCAATTTTTTTAATAATTTGTTTATCTCCTTTAACGATTAATCTATTAAAAAAATAAGACGATGCAAACACGCATCTGGTCAATATCATGTGTGATACCTTAGACTGGTACTGAAACGTAAGACTGATCATCCTGCCTTCGTGTAGTATAAATTATCAATATACGCTACACTTGGTGAACCAACGCAGTGCCCTATGCACCATTAGGTGCGGATAAGTAGTAGTAAGTAGTAAAATATCACTACCGAGACGAAAATGTTTTAGAAGGGAATATAAATATCCAGGCGTTTCAGGACAGTATTAGGGGGGGGGTGAGCTACTTACAGCAGTTGTCCATTTAGCTATTGCAAGGTCATCTACCTGTTAAACGCCCAGATATTCATATTAATTTCCAGAGCTTGTCAGTTCTCCGTTGAGAAATTAATAAAACGTATTAATTACGTAAATATTATATTTGTATTCCACATAAAAAAATATATATAAGTATATTACATAAATATGTGATACCTTGGACCGGCGCTGAAGCGTAATATATGATCAAGACTCACTTGGAGTACAAATGTAGTGCCCAAAGCACCATTGAGTGCGCATTGAATGCGAAAGTTAAGATATGACAAGTGGAATCCCTCAAGGATCTGTATTATGCCCTCTTCTGTTTTGAACAAAAGAATTCCCCGCTTTTTGTTTATTCGCTAGTATGTGTTATTTAAACTGTTTGAAAAAATCATTTAATGATCAGGATGCCCACCGCTGGCTCTAGACGTTTTGTTTCCATTGTCAGTCGATTGGTAAACGCCGGAATGTAACATTTCAAAAACATCACAAAACACAATAACTATAAAATTACCTTCTTCCTCAATTACGGCGGTACACATGTCATGAGGCATCATATTTTTTTCAATAATAACGCCGTTTGCACAAAAAAATATTTATTTTTCACGTACACAGGTTACATTAGGCAAGCGTGTGACATTTCGGCACAGATAATGAGGGTATTGTACTTGCTTTTTGTCCAAACCACTGGACAGGAATTCATGCCCCCGAAAATAAAATCAAAAAACATTTTGAGTGTGTGATTAAATTATCAAATTTAGTGAATAAAATAAACAAAAATAGGAAACAAATTGCCGAACACTCTTCAAGTTACAATTTGACATCTCAACAGAGACGAGAAGTTTGGAAGGGAATATGGATATCTAGGCGTTTACAGGGCTTTTGACCTGTCATTGGCTGGGTTAAGTGGCCACTGATGTATATAACAACATTCCCCATTTCACCCAGTATTTAATATCTATATCTGCCAATATACAGTAAAATGGCGCGACGCTTCACATGTGAACACTCTCTGTCGCCCATTGAGAAAATTGCTAAGCATTTTAGCAGAAACCTTTATGATTGCAAGTGAGATTCTTACCGAATTATATCACCTACTAGGAAACGCCTGAAGATGAATCTTCAATTTGTTATGCTTAAAACTTTTACCAGCTAATTTTTAAAAACAACATTTTGGGTGTGTCCAAATACTTGTAGAGAAAAACTGGATTGCACCCATTAGGGGCTAATAATTACAATTAGTTTCTCGTCTCTGTTGAGATGTCAAATTGTAATTATTAGCCCGTAATGGGTGAAATCCAGTTTTTGTCTACAAGTATTTGGACACACTCAAAATGTTGTGTATATGATTAATTCATTAAGGACAGTTACAAAAAATATTATAAGGAATATACACATGCAAATATTATTTACCATGTTCGTTCTCATCCTTTAACTTATCGCACCTAATGGTGCATAAGGCACTGTATTCGTATTCCAAGTGCAATGTATCTTGATAATTTATAGCGCGATCAGTCTCTTTCTTCATCGCTATCCTTAGGTATTACATACCAAGAAATATTTACGCGAAAAAGCGTTTGAATCAATTATACCTAAACTATTAATACCTCTCCTCAAACCTTTAAAACATTCTTCATTTATCCTCTTCCCTATCCCTTTTCTCCCTCTATTTAATTTCTCGATCTCATATTTTAGTGTATTAATCTTTGTAAATAATGCAATGTAATTTTTAAGCTTTATCTGCCCACAAATTAAATGATTATCACTAAAATAACTTAGGGATGCTTTGAAGATATTGCTTAAAGGCAATGATCCAGCCCTTGTACAATTGCTTTGTAATTGTACTCGATGTTTTAAATAAATAAATAAAAGACAAAAAGACTTTCGCGCTTAAGAAATACACATATTAAGCGCGACTTTCGACAGACTGTACAGTTTTCTGAACAAGAAACTGTGCTGTTTTTGGTTCCGTATAATAAAGTGCGCGTTAGCTTTATTTTTACAAGTTATTTTACTTTTAAAATAACTAACTAACCATCACGCCATTTCCCCGTAGGGGTGGGCAGAGAGCATAAAACGTCATACCAATCTGTCCTGACATACTTCCTTTGCTTCCTCTACATTCATACACCTTCTCATCCACATACGCCGATTATTCCGACTTTTCACATGCCTACTTTCAAGTACTTGTCGTACTTGGTTTATGCCATGTCTTTCTCGGCCTTCCTCGGCTTCTACATCCAGGCACACTTGCATTTAAACTTCTTTTAGCCGTTCTTTCATCACTCATTCGCTCCACATAGTCTTACCTGACAGAGAGATGACATTTCAACAGCATTCAGTCTACTTTCGTCCTTCTTTTTCCAACACCACGCTTCACTACCATACATAAGGGTTGGTACCAGAACTCCGTTGTGTACTGCCAATTTTGCTTCTTTCGATAAGTTCTTATTTGCCACTATCGATTTTAAGGCACCATTAACTCTGTTTCCTTCTCTCAATGTCCTTATCCACATTTCCGTCTCTTGAAAACATACTTCTCAAAATTTACAAATTATTTGACCTGCTTTAATTTGTCTCCATTTACTATAGTCTTACATACGGTCATGTTTACATTTCTTTGAAAAACCATCACATCTGACTTTTCCACATTCATTTACAAATATTATAAATATTATAAACATTACTTTTGTTTTGTTAAAAAATAAAATTAGTTGGAGAAATACAAAAAAAAATCACAAAAATGGGTCTCACGAAAAACGGCGGTGATTCTAAAGATCTTTTGGTCCCGTCGGGAATCGAATCAGCATCACTGATGACTACAAGTAGTTACATGGTGTTCCATTGTTTGATGGGAAATATTAGTACGCCAAGAGATAAAGATCCCTGAGTGATTTTTAATATTTTGTGTACACATTTTGCAATAGCTAATGACCCTTTGTTTGTTATATCAATGCTGTTTTCATCTGAACTTCATTCAATAATTTCTGTTCATATAGGGTCTTTTTAAACTGTGTTTTTGACCTTAATCGTTTTAGCTTCTGAATCATTTTTTTAAAAACAAAATGAAATCCAAGCAATCTTTTGATATTTGCACATATATTTCAATTTGTAAATGCTATTTGCTAAGCGGCTTGTGCTTGAAAACAGGAATCGAGTCGTGTCGAAGTGGGGATTCGAATCGACGATCTCTGGACTCAGTGATCGCGATGCTACCACTGGGCCACCGCCCGTTCAATCATTACTAGTACTACTTTTCCTGATTCGCACCCAATGGTGCATAGGGCACTGCATTCGTACACCGAGTGCAGTGTAGGAGAATAGACGTAATGCAGGCGTTTAAATTGGGTCAATTTGTTTTTTAAAAAAACTCCACTGTTTTAAAATACTCCAGAAGTTTAACATGATTTTTGACAGTATGGATAAGTAGGTAAATTCGTTGATAGGTAGTTTTTTTTAATGTTTAAAATTACGAGTAGGACACGAATGTCACTTATTACGAAAACAGATGCTGAGACAAGATATAATAATCTTCTAATTGCAATTTTCCATATAGAAATAATTACTTCGAAAGCTATCGACAAATTGCAAGCGAGACTTGCAAAAAATATGCAAAACTGACCTAACGGTAGAAGGAGCAATTATTATATATGGCCCTATAATTAAATAGATTTCTGAAGCATCGCAAATCAATTTCCTGTCTCTGCTTAACGCACAAGCAAATCAAAATAATTGTTTTTTAAAAGATAGTGAAATTAGTCACGCCATTACAAGTCAAATCCCACATCGTCAATTTGTATTCAGAAGTTTGGGAAATAACGAATATCATGTAAGGCGGGATTCCAGAAAGCCGTCAACTATTAGATATATATATACCGTGGAACAAGACTCGATGTACAAGCTGGATAACCAGTTGAATCTACATCTATTTAAATAGTCGATTTTGTAGATTACAGCTGACGACCACTGCCGAGTTTTCGACAGAAATTGATAAAAAGAACATGTTCTTTTTCGATAAATTTTTGCAAATTGTTATGAGGGTATTATAAAGCGCTAACCGTCGCGCGGATTTCATTTGTAGGGAACAGGCAGAGACAGGTAGAACGCCATACCACTGTGTCCTGGCATCAAACTTCCATAAATTGCTAGGCTCATATTCATACATCTTCTCAGAGCAATGTCCACACATACGTACAAATTTTATTCCGACTTTTCCTACATGTCCACTTTCAAGTGTAATGGGGTCCCCCCCCCCCCCCCCCCCCATGGGCCATGTCCTTTCCTCAGGTCTTCTACATCCAGGCACACTTGTCATTTAAGGCAGCTTTTTTTAGACCTTTTTCATCACTCATTAAATAAAACGCTCCACATATGACCAATTCATTCGCATCGTAATAGCCCTTTCTTAATGTTTGTCGATAATGCATATCTCAGATAATTCAGCCTTGCACAAGCGAATTTGGACATTTGTATCACCTATCATACATTAGTCTTACCACACAGAGAGATAACATTATCAACAGCAGTTCAGATCTACTTTCATCCTTGTTTTTTCCAACACCGACGCTTCACTACCATACGAAGGGTTGGATAACCTATCAAAGAACTCGTTGTGTACTGCCAATTTAGCTAGCTATCGATAAGCTCTTATTTGCCACCACTAATATTCTTAAATTTATTTAGGTCAAATGACTAATCGGCGTAACGAAAAACAGATGATCAGGAAGCCCACATTTAAATAGGAACAGATGTATGCGTTATTTTACTGCTTAAATCTGAAATGGGGGTAGACCTAATAACAGCTTTTACAGAAAGACGCAACGTTAGCATGTTTTTCAAGCTTAGATTCAAAATCACTTACACATTTCGACTCCAAATATGATGTAGAATCACCAGTTTTCGGTTGTGAAACGAAATTGTATAAGACTCCTTGTATGCGTAATGTTTAGTAGGCGGATAACATAAATATAATCATTATCATCATCATATCATAATCAATATCCGCTCCCTATGTGGAGCATATGGAATCCACAAAACTGCCTCCAGGCCAAGCGTGCGATCGGCCGCTCAGCTTCCCGTGCATCCTCCCAAGTCAAGTCCACGTCCCGCAGCTCTGACGCAAACTGCGACGAATTGTACGAACAGCGGACGACCAGGACGCCGAGAACCTGATGCCTTGTAAAATAGGCAAGCATGGTGGCGGCTCTCGGAGGCGTGCGTAGTATATGTACTTAGTCAGAAACGCCTTCGCCGGATGACAGTAGATACCAAGGGTTGGGTTGCCTCACCTCTGTGTTCCTTACAAAGTCAAACCACCGCACACCTGAAATTCTTCTAAGACACCTATAAATCTGCACTCAGAAGCCTTCTGCTATTTTAGGCCGTGTTAAGGTGCCACGATAACGCAGCCATAGAGGAGAACAGGTGTGATGCACTCGGAATGCGTTCATTGACCGAGTAAACAATCCGATCACTACAGACACGCGATTAATAATATTAACAAATCTTTTTATTTTGTAATATGTTAATCAAGCGTTTGTACAATCGTCTAATAGAAAATATATTATGATCTAACAACTAAGTATGCAGTCGATAGTGATTAGTGTGTGAGCCACTTTATAATATTGATAGTTCTGTGTATACCGCGTGTTAATATTACCGTAAATAACAAGCGGCTACACATGTATCGCTAGTTTCAAACAAGTAACCTACCTACCCTACCACAAACTGCAAGGTTATATTTCTGGCAGTGCATAGGCAACGACATTATCAGCAATGACTATTACCTCTTAAATGATTCAAGTCTAACATTATTTATTTATTATTGATAGTAAACCTTTTACAACGATAATATTAACAAAACACAAATAAAGAATTAAATAAATTAAGTACGTTACTAACTTTGTATGATTAGGTGCACTAATGTTGTAAATTAGAGCAGAGTGCGATATGTTGAGATAAGCTGAAACCACAAAATTAAAGAAAGGTCTTTTACGATGGTCCGGGTCATGTAGAGCGAATGGATGATGAATAGAACGCATTGTTAAGAATATTAGAAGCGACGGTGTGCCTGGATGTAGAATTCGAGGAAGGCCGAGAAAGACATAGCTGATCATGCAAAACAAGTGTTGAAAGTGGGCATGTAAGAAGTCGGGAATAATCTGACGTGCGTGCATGAGGAGATTACTAATGTGGAGGAAGCAAGAGAAGTATGCCCGGACAGAGTGGTGTGGCGGTTCTATCCCCTCTCATACCCCTTCGGGGATATGGCGTGATGGTTCTATAATTTAGATTAGTTTTTTTAGATACACCTTACTAATTAACTAACTAACCATCACGCCATTAGGCATGGGTGCAGAGAGTAATATAGCGCCACACCACTCTGTCCTGGCACACTTCCTTTGCTGAAGTATTCCTCTTATTTCAAAAGTACTTACAACTAGTACCACAAAGCGGATAAGCTCGGACTACTAAACGCATCTCAAATCAAAACTATGAAAAACACGTCTTTTTCAAAATGACTGCCTCATTAAATTGCAGTTATTTATTTATTGAATAGAATTGACATGCAGTTTTGCTCTTTGCATGTCGGGCTGTTAATGCATTCGTGAGTTGCATGTCTTGAGATGCATTCTCAAAGAATGCACTCACCAGCACAGTCACATGGTCACACATACACTGACAAGGGTAATAATACAATTAGGTACGTAAAGTCGCGTGCGAATTATCTGTAAGATAGAGATCTTTAAGAAAATTACTAAAAGGGTGAAATGACCAGTGGGCGACTACATTACTTATTTTATTTGTTTTTTTTATAACCAAAAACAGTAAAAAGTATGTTAAATTTTTTTTAAATTTTGTCCGCCTGGGGGTGAATGATTTTAAAATAAAATAATGTGTAGTGCGTACTTGAGAATAGGTGTCTTAGAAGAATATTAGGTATGCGGTGGTTTGACTTGGTAAGGAACACAGAGGTGAGGCAACTCAACCTGCGGTATCTACTGTCATCCGGCGAAGGCGTTTCCCCATATACTACGCACGCCTCCCGAGAGCCACCACCGTCCACCATGTTTTGCCTATTTTCAAGCCATCAGGTTCTCGGCATCCTGGTCGTCCACTGGACAATTCGTCGGCATTTTGCGTCAGAGCTGCGGGACGTACGGACTTGACTTGGGAAATCCACGGGAGCTGGCGGCCGATGGCTTGTCCAGGAGGCAGTTTGTGGATTTCCATATGCTCCACATAGGGAGCGGAGATAGTATGATGACTTATTATGAAACTAAATAAAAAAAATTCTCACTACGCAAGTACTATGGCAGATTAAGTAAAAATTGCTTTAAATTCTTTTTTTAAAACGCGTTTTTTTAATTTTGCTTTCATTATAAATGGTATTAATTTGAGTAAATACATTATATTTGATAACATTTTTCAAAAAAAAAAAATTTAAAAAAATCTACTTTGTACTAAGGTTAAAATTTAATTTTTTTTTCTATAAAATCGACTCCGAAATATGATGTAGATTCACTGGCTTACCGTTTGTACATCGATTTTTGTTACACGACCTGTATACATAGGTTTTTTATATCTCTACAGAGATGAAATGTTTTTTTTTCAAATTCGGGAATATGGATATTCAAGCGTTTACAGGGCTTAAGACTTGTTCATTGGACTAGGCAATGTGGCAACTTGTCGTAGTACAACATTCCCCATTCCGCTTATTGCGAATATCCACACTAGGATAACATTTTTTTATTTTCCTTTTATTTATGTTACATGTTCCAAACCATTCACTTGTGCGTTGCTAACGACATCTATGTTTTGATATTGAAGTTAATTATTTTATTTTTATCAAATTACTGTATTTGAAAAAATTCCACTTTTTTTTTTTATTTTATTTAATTTTTTTTATTTTTCTAAAGAAACATTTGAGCCTTATGATATACTCTTAAATATTTTCAATTTCGGACTACTTTCAAAATAGTCGGAAATTACTGTGTTAGAAAGCAGGAAACAAGTTGTGCTGGAGTGGGATTCAAAACCTAGAGAATTCTTAATCCGGAATCCTCGAATCTACCACTCGAGAACCACAACCCGTTCAAATTTATCTCTGTAGAGATATAAAAAAACCTATAAACAAATTATTTCTTCTCAAAATCGTAATTTCTTCATCAATAAGATCTCATTAGTAAGTCAACCATTTTTCCGCGTAATATCTTCTAATTAATGTTTTTTTAATTACGCGCAATAAATTAATAAACTTATAAAGTTAATCATATGTCGGAATGTGGTCTGTTTACCCTCTCGTACATACAAATGTTAATTTTTCTAATAATTTAGCGTATTCCCTGTTAAGAATGCCGCTGGGCTGCTTAATATGCACGAGTGCTGAAGAAGCAACATAGCGCCATCTTTAACGATTCAAAGCCACTAATTGAGATTTAAAATTAGTTAATATTTAGTGAAAAAAATGCAATTTTCTGTTAGGCTTCGTTTGGGTGGATAATGTGATGAATTCATTAGAGAAGTTTGAAATGGAATATGGATATCAAACTGCCGACGAATTGTCAACTTTGGACGACCAGGACGCCGAGAACCTGATGCCTTGTAAAATAGGCAAGCATGGTGGACGGTGGTGGCTCTCGGGAGGCGTGCGTAGTATATGGGGAAACGCCTTCGCCGGATGACAGTAGATACCGCAGGTTGGGTTGCCTCACCTCTGTGTTCCTTACAAAGTCAAACCACCGCACACCTAATATTCTTCTAAGACACCTATTCTCTGCACTCAGTAAGTCTGCTATCTTGGGCCCTGGTTAGGTGCCACGATACGCAATATAGAGGAAAACAGGTGTGATGCAGACGTTTTGAACCGAGTAAACATCCGATTCTCCAGGCAGCTTTCATACTGTTGAATGCGGCGCCCGCTACTCCAAGCCGCACTCCCAGTTATTTCTGAGCTCTGCCGTTGTCCGTCATGTACGCTCCCAGGTATTTGAAGCTCTCGACCCTTTCGATGAGGGGATCTGGGCACCTTTACACGAGCTGTTGCAGTAAGAGAGCACAACTCGATTTAAATCACTCATCAAACGAGGCACAGATATAATACTAGGAATTGAATGTTTCAGGATATTGTAAATGTATTTATCATAATATAAAGGATGGGCGCCGGTTCATCCTTTGAGAGTTATGTTCCCAACCAACCCTACCAATAATAATTGGTTTTTTCTCAAAACTCCACGCCTCTTTAGCCTTTCCTCAACCCGCTGACGCCCGATCGTTCGAATAATATTATATTTAACACAATAAATGATTCTCGATTCGTAACATATATACAAAATCAAAAATGTTACCTGTAGCTCGATCACAGATCGTTATCGACGCGGTAATAAGCGACGTGATAACGATTTCTTACCATGGATGTTTTAACGTTTTTTCGCGATCACAATGGAACACGCGTTAAAAGTTATCGATCGGGATTATTAAACGAGCGAATCAAGTCGCAAGCCATTTCCCGAGATATATCTTCTTCGCACATATCTTCTTTCAATCTTTCTCGAGTGCCGTATTGCATTTAGCCGGCGTTCGGCAAGTTCGTCGACATAATAAACAATCCGACACGCGCGTTGACTTTCTTGATTTGACGTTGGACGTTTAGCCGCGATATTTATTATCATCTATGGTGCTCGGCAACGCGAACGTGGTATGAACGTATGTTCATTGTGATCGGTCAAATGGTTAGCGTTAGCACGTTTTTAACTACGTCGATAGTTATCTGTGATTGAGCTCCTGGTGTGGATATTCGCTAATAAGCGGAATGCGGAATGTTAGTGCATAAAGTGGCCACTTAAACCCAGCCAATGACAGGTCATAAGCCCTGTTGTATTGTATGTTGATACTTGATGTGTTACAACATTCCCCATTTCACCCAGTATTTGATATCCATATCTGCCAACTATCAGAACTTGTATATATACAGTGAAATGGCGCGACGCTTCACATGTGATCACTCTGTCATCCATTGAGATAATTACTGAGCATTTTAGCAGAAACCTTTATCGCCCGTATTGGGTGAAATCCAGTTTTTGTCTACAAGTATTTGGACACACTCAAAATGTTGTTTATTAAATTTTTAATTTATTATTTATAATCTAATTCATAAAATTAACACTATGCGTATTAGGAAAACAAAACAAAAGACTTAATATTAACAAGAATTTGCGCAATTTTACTTAATCTTTGGTAGTTGTGCAGGCTTTTTTAAAAGAAAAAATTTTTTGAAGCACGAATTCAAGTCATATTATACATTCGACTCAAAATATTATGGGGATTCATCCGTTTTTGGGTTGTACTACGAGTTTGATTACTCATTTCAGTGTTCGTGTGTGATAATACAGTTGTACCAATGCAGTGCCCTATGCACCATTGGGTGCGGATAAGGGAAAGTAGTTAGTAGTATTAATTTTTATCTTCATGAGTTTAAAAGTGATAATTTTCATTACCATTTTCTAACGTGCGGAACTCAACGTGTTAAGTTTAAACGCTTAAAATTTATTATCTTTAACGTTTTCAGACGAAATAATAATTGTGGGTTTGACAAGTTTAATTTGATAGTTAATTAAAGTAAAAATGTGGGTTTTTTTAAAGAACCCTTTAATATTTCATTAAGTTTTTATATTACTGAGTTTATTATTAAGCCATTAATTCTGACCACCTAATCGTGACGGTTAAATTAATTAAATAAATAAACAACAGATATATCTTTACTGGGAGCGTTACTTTACCAATTTTGAGTCATTTTTGGGTCACAAAGATGCTAACAAGACAGGGTTGACAATTTAGAACAAGAATAACAGAGAAGTGACTATTCCATGGCTGTTCTCCTCTATGGCTGCGAATCGTGGCACCTAACCAGGGGCCAAGATAGATTCTACTTCTGAGTGCAGAGAATAGCTATATTTGGTGTGCGGTGGTTTGACTTTCTAAGGAACACAGAGGTAGGCAACACAACCCTTAGTATCTACTGTCATCCGGCGAAGGCGTTTCCCCATATACTACGCACGCCTCCCGAGAGCCGCCACCATGCTTGCCTATTTTACAAGGCATCAGGTTATAATAAACTTGTAAATACTAAACTCAGAAACGCCCTTGACCCATTAAAAAACAAACGTTATCTACATCTTATAATTTATAATAAAAATTGCGTCAGCCATGTTGCAAAAAAAAAAATATCAGGCTGATTATTTATCAGATTGTAAGATGCTGTGATGGTTGAGACAGGTAAATACGTGTTACCCTATTTTACAAGGCATCAGGTTCTCGGCGTCCTGGGCGTCCACTGTTGACAATTCGTCGGCAGTTGGCGTCAGAGCTGCGGGACGTGGACTTGAATTGGGAGGATGCACGGGAGCTGGCAGCTGAATCGCTTGGTTGGCAGTTTGTTCAAGTTTGTGGATTCCATATGCTCCTCAAAATGAGCGGATTATGGTAATGACGACCTCCTAGAAGAAATGGCGTGATAGTTCGTTATGTTTCAATAAATTAATGTATATTTTTTCTTTAAAAATGTACCAAATTGATCTGAAATATTTGACCCAGTTTAATAAAAATTGAATTGTGCATTGTGAATGAAGTTTTTAAAACGAATGTAGAGTAAAAGTCAGATAATATGATAACAGTTTGAAAAATTTAAAAATAATTAATATTACCATACTATAAAAAAAATATAAAATATTACGAAATGATCTTTAGTTTAATTTAGCTCAAGTCAATACGGAGAAATCTTATCTTTTAAAAGTTATTGGTATTTGTCGATATTTGAAGAGAGATTGTACAAATATCTATTAAAAATTAATCGAAATCAATGATATTGAAATTTTGATAATCGATAATTTAAGTGACAGTGTTCATAAAGTGATTTTGATTGTAAAAAAATTGAGTAAAAACGAAAATTGAATGGTATAGATAGAAAGTAATTAAAATTAACGTCAATCCCAAAATAGGTAAAACAGGTGATATTGAAGTTTCGATAACAAATAAATTTAACAGCAGTGTCTTTGAATTGATTTTGATTAAAAATCTTGTAGAAAGCGAAGAATTAAACATTACAGATAAGTATAATATAATTTCTAAATGTGGTTTCTACGCGTACGGGGGTGCTAGAACAGGAAGAGTTCCCAATCATTCGCACGGCTGTGGGATCACCAATAAAAGTGGCTAACCACGGGCAAGCCACGCTGAACTTCCCCGACCCCTTCGGCCCCGGGGGCGGCGGCCGGGAGCCGCCCCCCGGGACTCCAGACATGGACCAGCACTTGGAACCACCGCCTCCTTCCAAATCCGCCTTCGTCGAACTCCAACACCAACAACAGCAGCACTATGCAGCCTTTAAAGGAGGATATCAGCATCAGCAGTTCGGTGGTGCAGGATGGGGCTGGGTTCCCAAGTCCAAGAGCTGCCCTGGGATACGCCTTTCCCCCAGTTCACCAGAACGTGTACCCTGGATACCATCTCGGGTCCTACGCACCGCACTGCCGCCAGCACACCTAAAGACGGTTAAGAAATAGTTTTTTTCTATCGTCTATCTTTTCCTTAAAAAAATAATACCCTATTTTGTGAGCAACTTGGTTCTGTGGCGGAAGAAATGACGTCACGCGGGCGACGCGAGACGAACGAACGAGCCGTTGCTACACCGAACACGCTCGGACGATTAGCCGAGAGATATTTTGACCTTCTGCGTGACAAGACGTCGTTTTTGCGCATTTCTTGCGCCAAATTGTGGGCAAACTAGAATTCACTTTTCATTTCCCCTTCTCTCTGTATTGTCTCATTCAAATTATAGGGACACAAAGTGATTCAAATGTATTGTATAGTGGAAGATAGACATAGTGAGTTACTCCCAATGGATGAGTGTCTTTTACTCACTGCAAAACACAAATAGAACACAAAAAATTGACAATATTCCTTGAAATCCCTGGTCTAGTGTAACATATTATGGTTAACCTAGTTGGTCACCAATTTGAGAGGTCACCTAGTTGGCGGCCCAATAATGTGGTATGGATTTATGTGGGTGCACAGAAGGAGAGAAAGTAAAACAGGTACTTACGATTTGCAATACAATGATTTATTTCTCAAAACTAATCTACTGAAGCTAACATTGTTAATAATGATTCTACAAACTAAATTAGGCAAAATAAAACGATGATTTGAAATACTAAGTTTGGCGGGAATTCTGTGCCCAAAATTCGCGTGCGATGACGAAGGGGGAGTCCGAAGTATTCTCGTCGCCAGTTATGGCGAATTCGTACGTTTACGATTCGGGCGCTGTCGGCAACCTGTCGGATCGTGACGTCATTGTCGCCCGCCACAATATCATGTCTCCGGTTCAACCAATTCGCTTGCGCGATGACACCCGCTGTTTTCGGCCGAGGAAGACACGGACATGACACCATCCCTAATGTCCGCGGGGCAATGACATGTCGACACCGTGGCGTGGGCGGACAAAAAGCGGGACAGTTGGACATGTCCGGCCGGCGGCGTTTTGTGAACCACTGTGCGCCGCCTTAGGAACGTCGCGCGGCCGATAGAGTTATTTCGCCGGAATCGCACAGTGAGGATATCGCGAACGGAGAGGGCAGTTCAAAATCGAGGACCGTTTTCTTAAAGTGATACATTAAGAGCATAGGTAACTAACTAACTAACTAACCATCACGCCATTTCCTCGAAGGGGTAGGCAGAGAGAGGATAGAACGCCACACCACTCTGTCCTGGCATACTTCTCTTGCTTCCTCCACGTTCTTACCGAATTATATCACCTACTAGCAAACGCCTGAAGTCTAACGCCTAGAAAGTCTAAACGCCTAGGAAACGTCTACAAGTATTTGGACACACTCGTTGTCAAATGTTGTTTATAACATGTTTTATTCATTTCCAGTTAATACACTTTTTATTCATTAAAAAGTCATGGAGATCGAAGCTAAAATCAGTGGAGAGGATAAATTTCTAAAAAATATACTACTACTCTCAATTATCCGCACTGCATTTGTACAGCAAGTGCAATAGTGAATCATGATCGTTCGTCCCGCGAAGGCAAGATGATCAGTCTTACGCTTCAGTGCTGGTCCAAGATACGACCATATACAAGAAATTAGTTTATTAATCGGACAATTTATAAAGGAATATATTTGTTTTATTTTTGTAGCAAAATCCAAAATACGTGTTCGCCAAAAAATGTGTATTTTTAAAATGCATTTTTAAAAAAATTTTAAAATAATGATAGCTCTACTCTTTCCCTAGACTGTTTTAAAGACTATTGAGTCCTTTTTCAGTCCAGCACAACTCTACCGATTTTTTCAACAAGCTAAACCGCCATTTTAAGATTGTCAGTGTGATAATTTTACAATAGTATTGAGAAACGGTCTCTGGCTTAGACGCTGGACTCACGTGACGGAGGTTCCGGGTTCGATCGTCGGGGTCGCGTCGGTGAAGACGTTAAAGTTTTTAAGGGGATAAATCCAAGATAATTGCAAAACAAATTAAAAAACAATGACTTTGTTAATAAATAACAAGAGGTTAAAAAAGGATAAGATATTATTAATATCCCAACAGAGACAGAGAAACTCTGGAAGCGAATGTGGGTTACCTAGGCGTTAACATGAACTGTCATTGGCTGGGTTAAGTGGCCAATTGACGTACTAAAACGTTCCCCATTCCGCCCATCATCTATACCATATATGACAAATTTTGGAACTACTATATATTGAAATCGTCTTCGTCATTCCGCTTTACAGAATGTTTCTATGCTTGTGTCATCTGTTGAGATGTTTCCAGAGTTTCTCTGTCTCCGTTGGGATATCAATAATATCTGATATCAGCCCAGCATGGGTATAATCCAGTAATTTGTCCACAAGTATTTGTATTCATTTAAAAAATGTTGTTTAAAAAAATATAAGATTAGAAAGGAAAAGAAAAACTATGTCACAGAATCGTTTAATGTATAAGGGCATTAAAATGAATGAGGAGATTCCAGATGAAATAAGAAATGAACAAAATGTAAATTATTTAGGGTTAAATGTAAAAAATATTAGTGTAGGTATTATATTATAGCTAAATTGAAAAATGTATAGGTAATGGTAGGATAAGAATAGTTAGTAAAAAAAATGAAGTGTAATGTAAGAAATTAAAATAAAAGTATGAAATATTTTTATTTAAATGGTTAATCTTGAACCACCTCAATAAGCTCCTTTGTCTAGACCGACAAAGACAACCGCATCTCTTTTTGTTCCTTCCTTTTTCTTTAGGTATTTCGATTGATTCAATTAACTACTTTTGTGAGAGTAAATTTGTACGTATATGAGTGTAATGTATGTACTATACAAACATTGTGCACATACACAGTAACAATAAGTTGGATAAGACTGAATGCTGTTGAAATGCGATCTCTTAGCCGAATGTGTGGTAATACTATGTATGATAGGTGTACAAATGTCCAAATTAGAGCAGAGTGAGCAAGGCTGAGATAAGCATCATTCCCATTAAAGCACTGAGTACAAAAACTTTATTGCTTTGTTTATTTCAGTGATTTAGAATTTTATTTTGGTAATATGAACATAGGTATCATTTTCAGGGGTATTAGGGGTCCTGGTTTCGAATTTTGCGTTCATTTTGAAATCCATCCAGTACCTATGCTCTAAGTAAATTGAATGCTGTTGAAATGCGATCTCTCAGGCGAATGTGTGGTAATACTATGTATGATAGGTGTACAAATGTCGAAATTAGAGCAGAGTGAGCAAGGCTGAGATAAGCATTATCGACAATATTAAGAAAGGGCTTTTACGATGGTTTGGTCATGTGGGGCGAATGAGCGATGGAAGAACGGCCAAAAGAAGTTTAAATGCAAGGGTGCCTGGATGTAGGAGCCGAGGAAGGCCGAGAGAGACATGCCACGACCAAGTACGACAAGTGCTTGAATGTGGACATGTGAAAAGTCGGAATAATTGGCGTATGTGCATGAGAGGATGTATGAATGTATAAGAAGCAAAGGAAGTGTGTCAGGACAGAGTGGTGTGGCGTTCTATCCTCTCTGCCTACCCCTACGGGGAAATGGCGTGATGGTTAGTTAGTTAGTTAATATTAATTTTAAAATCCCCGATCTAATGTGTTATATTCAAATAAGTTTCGTAATTACTTTAACATCGCTTCGTCGCGTGTTATGGGGGAAATCAACTTTCCTTTTTATGGGGTCCGGGGCACCCCATTGGTCGATATTTCCCCGTGGAAGGAGGGTTGGGACACACCCCAGCTATGGTTTAGGTATTTACAGGGTTAAACTGGTACAATATGCCCCTGATTAGGATATAGGAGGGTTGAAATACAGATAGAAACGTATTTAGAAAAAACGTATTTGGGCTTAGCAGGGTAGTAAGAACTGATTTTATCTCTGTTAGAACTAATTTATTATAATATTGTTATTATTTTCTCTTGTTTGCATCTAATGGCGCATAGGGCACTATACTAGTGCACCAAGTATAGTGTATTTGAAGAAAAATTTGAGTAAGAATTTTTTTTCCAAATTGTTTTTGTTTACAAATTGTTATCAAATGTCTTATTTAGTCAAATTAATTCTATCTTTTAAGGAAAACAAATTAAATAAACCTCGTTTTTATAATAATTTAAGATATTTTATATATGTTTAATACTACAATGTGTTATGTATAATACTACAATGCCCTGACTCGACACGGACTATCTAGTGAGTCGGGGCCAGATCATTGGCATGGGTCTCTGCTGATTGAGTCGCCATCCCATTATTGTGATTAAATTAAATAGAGGGTTGGTTGGAAGGTTGCTTTTAAGCAATAAGCCCGCCCTTGTACTTTTGCTATGTAATTGTACATGAAGTTTTAAATAAATGTAATAAATAAGTAAATAAAATCTGCGGTACATACGAAAGCGTTTATTTATTTATTTATTTACGGAAAAAATCCATTTTAAATACATGTTAAGCATAAAAGGGATAACAAGCAGTAAAAATAAGTGACAGAACATTAAATTGGTGAAGCTAAGACAGTTAGAATAAAATGTGGACACACTCAAGACAGGATCGGGTCTACTTCAGTGAATGTTTAAATCTTGATAGACTTACACCGAACAAGTCCAGATCCCGTCTTGAGTTTACAATACGACACAATCGAGACAATGGGGCATGAAAACCATAGTCTTACACATTCGACTCCAAATATGGTGTAGATGCACCAGTTTTCGGTTTGTACTACGAGTTATGTTACTTAATTGTTAGGTCAGGTAAGGTTAGGTTCTTATTTAGTCCGTATCCCGTAGTTCAGCTTCATCGTTGAGATTATATCAATAACTTTAGGCGCCTTCCCAAAATGTCGTTACGTCGAGTTAATTGCCTTTATGGATTAATTGCCAGGTCGGGGGTTAAGGCGGCTGGCTGTCTATCAGGGGTCCCGGGTTCAACACCCAACCGAGAAGTGTATATCCAATTTATTAGTGTCAATTCATTACGCAAATTAAAATGGCTGTTTATTAGTGTGAGAACTTAGCATTACGATGGAAATACGTACTTCATTATTAAATGTATTTATTATTACAATTTGGCATCTCAACAGAGACGAGAAGTTTGGAAGGGAATATGGTAATCTAGGCGTTTACAGGGCTTATGACCTGTCATTGGCTGGGTTAAGTGGCCACTTGATGCATTACAACATTCCCCATTTCACCTAGTGTTTGATATCCATATCTGCCAATATACAGTAAAATGGCGCGACGCTTCACATGTGAACTCTCTGTCATCCATAGAGAAAATTGCTAAGCATTTAAGCAGAAACCTTTATGATTGCAAGTGAGATTCTTACCGAATTATATCACCTACTAGGAAACGCCTGAAGATGAATCTTCCATTTGTTATGCTTCTAACTTTTACCAGCTAATTTTTAAAAACAACATTTTGAGTGTGTCCAAATCCTTGTAGACAAAAACTGGATTTCACCCATTACGGGCTAATAATTACAGAGACGAGTAATTTATTATATTTAATTAAAAATAATTATTTATTTGCTAGCCTCGTAGCACAGTGGTAGCGTATTTGGCTACCGTGAATGAGGTCGCGGGTTCATTTCCCGTAGGGGATCTAACTAACTAACTAACCATCACGCCATTTCCCCGAAGGGATAGGCAGAGAGGATAGAACGCCACACCACTCTGTCCTGGCATACTTCTCTTGCTTCCTCCACATTCATACATCTTCTCAAATATTTATTTACGTGTTAAATTCCAGGGAGAAAATCGAAGAATTAGTTTGTATGGAAAAGCGGCTGCTTGTTTGTTTGTTTGTTTGTACATTTTTATTTACAGCCAATATAATACTTTTTTTTTCATCTAAATATTTATAACTGATCACAAAGATGCTTTTTATGTTTTATTAGGTATACACTGATTTCAAATATCTTAATTTTGTATATATAGTGTAAGAAATAAAATCTCTTACGAATATTCCAGCAAGCGGTTCTATTCTTGTTACCATTCCAAGTAAAAACCTCATGATTCCTGGTTGAATAAGGTAACTGCAATACGTTATTCTTGATATAACTGCAATACGTTATTGTTGTGGTATCCAAAATTTATGTCTCAGAAACTTTGCTGTATTACATTATTATTTTACTAAGGTTCCTTCTGAATTTATTTAATCCGTTTATTTGTTTGACAGTCTCCGGTCGTTCATTATACCTTTTGAATCCTTTGTACATTATGCTCTTTAACGCCTAGATTAGATATCCATATTCCTATCTAAACTTCTCGTCTCTGTTGGGATGTCAATTTTAATCATATTTAGTAAGAATGCAACAAATTCTAGAGAATCAAAGAGCTATTTTTTTCTTATATTGCGATGCCTGAATCCTGGGGTAATTTCCACTGCGCTCTGTCCTCTTCAGCTCAGTATGTGAGGCTGGGTTCGTGTCCTTACACACTTACTCTAGATACTCTCGTCCTTTGGAATTTGTCCCCACAGCCATTCCTATATCATACAGGAGTTTCTACCTATTTTATTATCTTACTTTTTTTTAAAAACCTATTTTGAAAGATTTCAAAAGATTTCAAAATTTTCTACCAATCTCATCAAAGGTGAATCTGGCTCAGTCTCTTCTTCTTTCTTCTCTTTGTTATGCAAACATTTGCTACATTAATGCTAATGTTGACCTTATTAGTCGAATAGATCGCCTTCAAAACAACTGCATTCGTTTTTTTGTTTTCAATTAGAAAAACATTGAAATGAATTGAAATGGCTTTTCTTTGAACAACGCATAAACTTCCAGTCTCTTTTCCTTTTATACAATATTCTTAATAACCCAACTGCACCGAGATACCTAGCAGATAATTTTATTTACCTCTCTGAGCATGGACTAGTTCCTAGGCATCACACTTCCTTTTTTACGAAATCATTCACTGTCCAGACTGCAAGACTATGGAACCATTTACCACGGGATGTAAAAGATGCGCCCTCCGTATTTGTTTTTTAAGAAACGTCTGAAGCATAACTACCTCTCCTCAGACCTCTAAAACATCCTTCATTCATCCTCTTCCCTATCCCTTTCCTTCCTACCTCTTTTCCATTTCCCCAGTGATATTTTAGTAAGTATATTAATCTTGTAAGTAATGCTATGTAATTTTAAAGCTGTGTCTTTCCACCAATACTCGGTACAATAAAAATCATCACTAAATAACTGAGGGTTGGTTGGAAGATATTGCTTAAAAGCAATAAGCCCGCCCTTGTACTTTTGCTATGTTATTGTACATGGAGTTTTAAATAAATAAATAAATATTTTGTAGCCCCATTTTTAGTGAGGTCCCATGTTACAGTTGAGGGCGAATCATGATTTGTTTCTTTCTGTGGTACGCCCCCCTAAAACAGTAATAATTTAACTGTTTATTAGCAAAAAACAAACAGTTTAAGTCAAAAATGAATAAATGATTAGTTAGATGTTAGCAGTAATGTTGACATGAGGTGCATACGTCCACTAACTGCTAACACGTGTTAAATTAAGAGTCAATGAACCGGTTAACTCGCTAAAGTACCTACAAACACAACTCGATAAGAATTATCCCATTGTAAGCCAATTGAGTGGTTTATGTTTAGTTTAGTTTGCGTTGGGGTTCTCCAAGGATGCAGTTTATGCCCCCTTCTTTTTATAAGCATTTTTCGATGGATAGGGCAGTGTACAAACCAACGCAATTCATTACTAAACTAACTAACTAACTAACCATCACGCCATTTCCCCGTAGGGGTTGGCAGAGAGGATAGAACGCCATACCACTCTGTCTGACAGATTTCCTTTGCTTCCTCTATATTCATACATCTTCTCATGCACATACGCCGATTATTCCGACTTTTCACATGACCACTTTCAAGTACTTGACGTACTTGATCAAGCCATGTCTTTCTCGGCCTTCCGCGGCTTCTACATCCAGGCATACTTGCATTTAAACTTCTTTCATCACTTATTCGCTTCACATGACCAAACCACCGTAAAAGCCCTTTCTTAATTTTGTCGATAATGCTTATCTCAGCCTTGCACTCTGCTCTAATTTCGACATTTGTACACCCATCATGCATTGTCTTACCACACATTCGCCTAAGAGATCGCATTTCAACTGCATTCAGTCTACTTTCATCCTTTTTTTTCCAACACCACGCTTTACTACCATACATAAGGGTTGGTACCAGAACTGCCAATTTAGCCTCTATTGATAAGCACTTATTAGATACTACCGACTTTAAGGCACCATTAACTCTGTTACCGGCACTAACCCTCCTTTCAATGTCCTAATCCATATATATTTCCATCACTAGTGAACATGCTTCCCAGATATACAAATTCTTCAACCTGTTACAAGCTATCGCCATTTACTACGATCTTACACTTAGTCATATTCACATTTCTTTCAAAAACCATTACATTCGACTTTTCGGCTTTTATTTACAAGTAGATACAATATGTACAAACAAACAAAGGTTTACATGTTACTTTCTAGATTTTCAGAATCATGTTAACCTTTTTTCTAGTTTAAAAACGGAAGGCACACTGATAGTGTAAATTCCTATGTAAATACCTGAATTTGCATAATATGCAAATTGGTTCATATACCATAGAGAATTAACTTCGAATCTAATATTCCGAAGCAAACGTTCTTTACACCATACAAAAAATTAACAATTAGACACACTACATGCCCACAAATTAAATTTCAACCTCCCGAAATCTTAAATTACAATCGACGTCTAAACAGAGACAAGAAGTTTGGAAGGGAATATTTAAAAAAATTAAAAAAACAATTTTAACTAACTAACTAACTAACTAACCATCACGCCATTTCCCCGAAGGGATAGGCAGAGAGGATAGAACGCCACACCACTCTGTCCTGGCATACTTCTCTTGCTTCCTCCACATTCATACATCTTCTCATGCACGCACGTCGATTATTCCGACTTCTTACATGCCCACTTTCAAGCACTTGTTTTACTTGATCATGCCATGCCATGTCTTTCTCGGCCTTCCTCGACTTCTACATCCAGGCACAGTCGCATCATATATTTTTTTAGCCGTTCTTTCATCATCCATTCGCTCTACATGACCGAACCAACGTAAAAGACCTTTGTTAATTTTGTGGATAATGCTTATCTCAGCCGCGCATTCTGCTCTAATTTCAACATTAGTGCACCTATCATACATAGTCTTACCACACATAGATCGCATTTCAACAGCATTCAATCTATTTTCATCCTTATTTTTCCAACTCCATGCTTCGCTTCCATACATAAGGGTTGGTACCAGAACTCCATTATGCACTGCAAAACAATTTTATTTACAAAGAAATACACGAAAAACACATATACATTAAAAAAATAAACAAAAATCCCACCAAGGCATAGCCTGTTTGTGGGTATACTGTGAAAGTCAAGCAGTATGCACGTGGCAAAAGAGAAAAATAAAGTCATTTAAAAATGGAAAAATAACAGATAATAATATAATGTAAACAAGATAGTTTAAAAAAAAAGAATACAAGATATTGGTATCTTAATACAGGAACAAGAAGAGGGGAAATAATTATAATATATAAAATAAAAAATGACGTAGATTATGTTATTGTTATGGGTTTTATAGTAATTAAACGTAAAATTGTAAATTAAAATAGATTATCTGTTAGGTTTAATAATTTATGACCTGTAATTGGCTGGGCTAAATGATCACTTGATGTATTACAACATTCAAGCAATTTTTCCAATGGATGACAGAGAGTTTTCACATGTGAAACGTCTCGCCATTTCACTGTATATGTATATATACAAGTTCTGATAATTGGCAGATATGAATATTATATCAAAAAAATAAATGTTTATATTATATAAATATATCAACGTAATATCTTATATTTTTAGAATTAGAGTGGGATACTAGCTGTCTCGTATTATTTAAATATGTGTTGAAGCAATGCACTTTTGTATTTTCTTCTTCTTTTTAAAAATTTCACCGATGAAAGTACATCCCATCGTTACTGGTAAATGCATATGTGGACATATGTGACAATACTTGTAACCACATTGCTCTCTCGCCTAACCCACGTCAGGCCCGCATCCATCAATTCCGCCGAATACATATGTAACATTGTAAAATTAAAAAAATTTCTTTTGGCAAAAAAAAATAAAGAAAAAGAAAAGAATGTTGTAATTCATAAAGTGACCAATTAATCCAGCCAATGATAGGTCATATGCCTTGTAAACGCCAAGATATCCATACTTCACTCCAAAATTCTCGTCTCTCGTTGTGATGTCACATTGTTAATTTTTTTTTTTTTTATTTATTTCTTTAAAAAATCTTATAAACATACATGTATTATATTCCCTGGAGTTATAAAAACTCATTTTGGGACCGGTATTATTCACATTTTTAATTAGATTTATTGCACAATCAAAAGACGAATAAGAAAGACGATTCAAAATTAACACATTCAATCTTAATCCTAAAACATCATATCTATCATTGAAAAACATATTTAAATACAGATCTTTAAGGGCTCTACTATGTATTGCTTTATTTATTTTTATTTCATGGGGTAGATTATTATATTGGGATCGAGAAATGTTCATTAGGGATTTTTTACCGAATTTTGTGGATCGAAATTTTGGAATGTGGAGGTTTTTTTGATGTTAGCCCGTATGGGTGAAATTCAGTTTTTGTCAACAACTTTTATTACAAGGATATACTCAAAACATTGTAAGAACAACTGTTAACTACAAAAACATAATCTATAAATCTAAATTGTTGATAAGCAGTGTTTTGGAGAGTTATTGACAGTTTCAGACATACGTTTTAGAATCCACCAGTGTCTAGGTATCATATAAATATTAGAGGCGAGGGTCCGGGGGTCCCCCATACATTCATGTACGTCAGGTGCAAAATTCCCTTGTACTTCATGGTTTATTAACATAAAATGAAAAAAATATGACGTAATGTATTAATTCTTGTCTAGTGAATTATCGATAAATTTTTATTTCAATATTTCGTTGAATCAAAATTAATTTAAAGAAACCCCCTGTTTTTAATAACATTTTGATGCTAACCCAAAAACAGTACAATAAGATTAAAAAAAAATGTATTAAAGAATACGTAAGTATATATCTAGTGATTATCTGATTAAAATTTGTAAAACAGGAATAGTAGACGTTTGATTATATTAAAGCGTAGATTTTACTATATTAATTTATAAAAATTATATTATATCGTGTATTTTTTTGTAATAATTACGCGATGAAATAAATAATGAAACCAAACGGCGCGACGTTCGAAATTTGTCGTGTTTTAACGAGCGCTCATCCGGGCGCTTCTCATTTTACAATTAACAAAGGGTGAACCTAGTAGCCCCTTAATATGAAAATCCCATGTAAAAATATACATAAGGGTGAACCTCTACAAATGTGTGAGGTTGCTTGATTTTTGTACTTAAAGTTTTTCACATTTGTTTTAACAGAAGTTAAATGAAATTAAATATATTGAAAACTTAACTAATTAATCAACTAAGTGCTTCAAGGATACCAATGAGTTACTGCGAAAATATGCAAAGTTACGAAAACATGATTTTAACTGTTCATAGCATTCGCAATCTGCATCCAAGAAATTTACTACAAAAGTATCTGGAGTCACGATGAAGTTTAAAAATGTTTCTCGTCGTTGTTTCGATCAGCGTTTTAAAAGTTCCGGTAGATTTTGCTACAAAACATAATATGTTATTCGCACGCGATGACGTATCGAAAGAATATCACATCATCATCATATGGATTTCCACAAACTTTATTAAGGCCACGATCGGCCGCCAACTCCGTGCATGTTTCCGAGTCGAGTCCACGTCCGCAGCCCATTTAGACGTTTATTTTATTAATTTCAACAGCGTTGACCATTACGCCGAGAGCTATTATGGTTTTGGTAAAATAAAGCGTGGTGGCGTGCATCTCGGGAGGTATACTTAGTAAAAGAAACGTCTTTTGCCGGAACAGTAATACCATGGGGTTGCTGTGTCCTTGCCTCACAATATGCAGACTAATACATAAATGCCTCCAATATTTGCACCCTTTTTCCTAAAATAGCGAGCCGAAACGGCCAATCGCGGACGACAGTAGATGAGAACAAGGGTTGCTGTGTCCGTTGCCTCGCGTTGAATAGAAGGCCTCACACAAGTAGATTGAATATGCATTTATAAATGCGATATAGCTCAGGCGAATGTGCTTTAAGGCTTATGTATGATAGGTGTAACAATTTATGTCGAAATTAGAGCAGAGTGCAAGGCGCCGATAAGCATTATCGACAAAATTAAGAAAGGTCTTTAACGATGGTTCGGTCGTGTAGAGCGAATGGATGAATAAAAGAACGCTAAAAAAAATATATTATAGCAACTTCGATATGAAATCGAGGAAGGCCGAGAAAGACATGCACGATCAAGTAAAACAAGTGCTTGAAAGTGGGCATGTAAGAAGTCGGAATAATCGACGTGCGTGCATGAGAAGATGTATGAATGTGGAGGAAAGCAAGAGAAGTGTGCCAGTACGCGTGTGGTGTGGCGTTTTTCCTCTCTGCCTACGATGGTTAGTTAGTTGGTTAGTTATGAGGCCGAAATAGA
Source organism: Micrasema minimum (assembly GCA_022494985.1). Lineage (NCBI taxonomy): Eukaryota > Metazoa > Arthropoda > Insecta > Trichoptera > Brachycentridae > Micrasema > Micrasema minimum. The sequence continues at coordinate 52,658 of JAGVSP010001588.1, forward strand.
TGAATCACGGATATAAAATGTATTGGGAAGATATTGAGTATCTACATACATGTTTCGTATTGAAAAGTCGTGCAAGGCACCTTCACTGTACTACATATTACATAATATTATTTGGTGTTATTTTTCGGTAGCAACCGGCGGCCGATAGGTGTAATTACCGATAATCCACGCCGGTTTCGGGTTCGCTACCCGGTGCGGCAGTGCATAATGTACTACCTAAATAATATCGTTACAATTATACACGTCCAATAAGATAAATTATTGATTTGTCGGGACAAAATGGCGGCCGTGCGAAGAACTCAAACGCCGTTTTTTACGGTTGTTTCATTCGTTGCTCTTTGAAAGCCGTTTTCAATTTTCCTAGATATTTCGATTGGAAAATTCGGTGAACGCCCGACAAGATACATTTCTATTATCCAATATAATAATAAACCCATGCAGTAAAAAAAAAATAAAATTCATAGTTGAGCCCCTAAATAAGTAGGTTTTTGTATTTTTAAATATGTTTTTCAATGATACTTATTGATGTATAATTGTATAGGATTAAGATTGAATGTGTTGATTTTGTATCGTCTTTCCTATTCGTAATTTTGCTTGTGCTAAAATGTAATCAAATCAAAATGTATTCAATGGCGTTACAAATGAAATGAATATAGCATTCAAATATAATACACTGTATGGTGTGCATTATTAAATCGTATATACCTAATAGAAAATTTGGGCACTGCATCTTAGTGTCACCTGCATTTTCTTAATTTATTTTTTTGTGAAAAATTAAAAGATTAAATTCAGTACCAGTCCAAAGTAAAAAATATTTAAATGACATTTTGAGATGTGTATCAAATACTGTAGACAAATTACTGGATTATACCCTGCTGGGATAATATCAGATATTATTGTTATCTAAACTAAGACAGCGTAGGTCTCTGGAAACGAGTTGTGGATTATCTAGGCGTTTTTCAGGGCTATTTCCAGATTAGGTGATTATTTTGGAAGATTCAAACCCCGTTGGACGTGTTCCATTTATATTTGTATAGTCTTGTTATGTTATGTCATTTTTATTATCATTTATGATATTTTTTGTATATTTTAATTTTTGTTTTTATTTATGACGTCAAAAAGTGATTTATATCCTATTTTGAAAAATGTTAGAATGAACATTTTAAAATAAAAAGTGGCCACTCGTCGGCGGAATGAGGAATGTTGTAATACATCAAGTGGTTACTTAAAGGCAGCCAATGACAGGTCATAAGCCCTGTAAACGCCTAGATAATCCACATTCGTTTCCAGAGTTTCTCTGTCACTGTTGGGATATCAATAATATCGAATATTTAATGATTTCTAATTGAATTTACACCCGTTTAACAGATTTTCTTTAAAAAAATATCATTTCGATTATTTCGATAAACTATTAATCGAGTTTTTTCTCTAGATTTATGTCATGACTGGTGCTGAAGCGTTGGACTGGTCATCGTGCCTTCATGTAACAAATTAATTATACAAATTCACGGCACTTGGTTTACTAATGGAGAGTAGTAATCGCAGTAGTAGAATACTGGCATTGTTTGTGTTAAAATAACCTTAAGTTAGGAATAGAATTGGGTTGTTCCCGATAGCATGAATATCCTTGAAAACGTTATAAATATTTAAAGTATATTTTTACAATTCCAACTATATAAAACAACACAATGATCAAAAATGTTGTTTTGATTTATAAATTTATGTTTTTAAAAACACGAAAATTACGAGTGACTTTTGACGCCCGTTATTGGCTAATGACGTCATACCCGTTCATTATTAAAGGGCGGGAAATTCATAACGAAGTCAGCGCCCATATTGATGTGGACGTCACACCGCATGCGCGCTAAATGGAGGATTTTGCGAGCGATTTGAAAAAGCGCTATTTCAAACCGCGCTAGAAAATTCAAATGACATCGTAAAAATTTTAAAAAAATTCCCCAAGATTTGAAAGAACCTAATTTCTATTTCTGTTGCGTTCCTAAAAAAATAACATAAAATAAAGTATATATATATATATGTATATTTTTGGCGTTTAGGTCGCCTGGGCTACAAGCCATTCATAATCGTGTCGAAAATACGCAGGTATATAAGAACGTATTCTAATATGATAAAAAAGTATTTACATAATGTACATAGATACTGAGGTTAGATAGAAAATGGAAAATATAAGTACTTATCGATCGAGAAATATCGGTTTTTTTTATTTATTTAAAAAATTACGTACGATTTCAGAATATGTAAGGGTTGGTTAGAAGATAGGAAACAGAGTCAATGGTGCCTTGAAATCGATAGTGGCAATCAAGAACTTGTCGAAAGAAGCAAAATTGGCAGTACACAACGGAGTTCTGGTACCCAACCCTTATGTATGGTAGTGAAGCGTGGTGTTGGAAAAAGATGTTGGAAGGATGAAAGTAGACTGAATGCTGTTGAAATGTCATCTCTCTGTGTGGTAAGACTATGTATGATAGGTGTACAAATGTCCAAATTTAGAGCAGCGAGTGCAAGGCTGAGATAAGCATTATCCACAAAATTAAGAAAGGGCTTTTTACGATGGATCGGTCATGTGGAGCGAATGAGTGATGAAAGAACGGCTAAAATAAGTTTAAATGCAAGTGTGCCTGGATGTAGATATCGAGAAAGACATGGCATGACCAAGTACGACAAGTAATTGAAAGTGGACATGTGAAAAGTCGGAATAACCGGCGTATGTGCATGAGAAGATGTATGAATGTAGAGGAAGCAAAGGAACTATGTCAGGACAGAGGGGTATGGCGTTCTATCCTCTCTGCCGAGTGGCGTGATGGTTAGTTAGTTAGTTAGCTTATAATTGTAATTATTCTTACATCATAATACCATATCCGCGCCCTATGTGGTGTGGAAGAATTTCACAAGCTGCCAGCAAGCCAAGCGATCGGCCGCCAGCTCCCGTGCATCCTCCCAAGTCAGGTCCACGTCCCGCAGCTCTGACGCACTAAAATGAATCTACTCAATTTCGCCGATTAGCTTTAAAAAATTGGTAGAGTTGTGCTGGACTGAGAAAAGACTCAATAGTCTTTATAACGGTCTGGGGAAAGGTGGGGCCATTCATTGTAAGCTCTGACACAAACTGCAGACGGATGCAAAGGTTTGGTCCAAGAAGTCGAGAACCTGATGATTTGTAAAATAGACAAGCATGGTGGCGGCTCTCGAGAAGCGTGCGTAGTATATGGGGAAACGCCTTCGCCGGATGACAGTAGATACCAAGGGTTGAGTTGCCTCACCTCTGTGTTCATAACGATTCTGAGACACCTATTCTCAAAACACATAAGTTAGTCTGCTATTTTGGCTCGAATTAGGTGCCTTCACTGAAGCTACACTGTTCATGTGATAAATTTATCAATATTCCCTGCACTTGGTGTACCATGCAGTGCCCTATGCATCACTAGGTCCCAGCACATGCTCGAACCGGATATGATTTGATGACGATGAATCAATATCAAAATAAAATATGAGTAATAATTTCATGGAATTATTTCAATATTATTTTTCGGAATCAACCTTTTGTATCTAATCCAAACCGCAATTTACCGGAAAACATGGCTAAAAAAATCAAATCGTTTAAAATTCTTAGATCCGATTGTTTTCACGATAAAGCTGTACCAAAAATAAAATTTTAAAATACTTCTTTCAACCTTTAAGACGCCGACGAAGTTTCGGATCTCCACACTCGGTTATTCCGAGAAGATTCACTCAGGCTAGGGGATATTAAAATAAAAAAATAAAAAAATATATATTATCGTTTTTGGAATCTCGTGGTCCGGTCGTGCGCCGTAGGCGGGACTGAACCCGAGACTCTGGGTTGGATACAGCAACCTACACCTCAGGGCTACACGGCTCATACAATTTTAAAGAAGGCATATTTAAATCTGCTTAAGTAAATGTTTGGACAGTCTAACGGTCCTGAAAAGGTCCTCCAATTGTAAATACAAATACCATTTTTGTCAAATTATTGTCTCCACTTAGCAATACACGAAACGTGTGACATAAATGTCTAGTGATGACGTAGATGCCTATTAATGACGTCTTGATGTCACTCTCTGAAATTTCTAGTTCAAAGGTGAATTAATATTTATTTACTTTATTTTACATAAGTGATTTTCATGTGTGATACCTTGGACTGGTACTGAAGCGTAAGGATGATGACCCTACCTTCTCAGTAATGAAATGATCGAGAGACACCCTATGCATCTTTGGGCCCGGATAAGGCAAGTAGTAGTAAAGCAAATATGAAGATCTGGAGAGACATCTTCAGTCGTCCTCTAGTAAGTATAGAGTACGTTCGTGAGGTCATTACCTACACTCAAATAAAGATTGTATTGCTGAAAAATTGCCTTTTTTTTAAACAATCTTCTGTAACAGATGTCCAGCAGTGAGAAATATCACGTTGTAATGTGATACTTACGAACGTAAGATTCAATATTCTAGTAGTTTCAAAAATTTGTCATATATGGCGATTATCAGGTGTATGAACGGAAGAATGGTGAATGTATGTACTTACATCATGTGGCCACTTAACCCTCCAATGACAGGGTCCATAAGCAATGTAAACGCCTAGAATAATCCACCATCGTTTCGCAGAGTTTCCCTGTCTCTGTTGGGATATGAATAATATCTGAAAGAAGTAATATTTACTCATTTTCTCCCACATATCAGAACTCTTTTATTTGCCTTTGACAGGCTAACTTTTCCTTGTAAACTTACTAAATGTATCTCTGATGAGTTTCCTGATATAGACAATAAATATTTTTTTCTGTAAGGCCATTTCAATATCCATTTCTGTCAAAGTATTTAAAATCATATGTTTGCTTGTTGTCAACTAACAAATTTTATTTATATACGAGTTCCTGGGTCCCGAGTTAACCCTTAGTAATTGCACAAATTTTACTTGGAGCCAATCATCACGAACCAGTTACAGTGCTAACTCACCTGATGCGAAGAAATGCACCCACTGGCTAACAAGTATACTAACAATATTGATGTTTTCCAACAAACAATCTAGTGCATTTTTTAGGAAACAAGTGTCCTTGGATGCCATCTCTGGCGGTAATGAATAGCTACCTACTGTGTAATACATTGAAAAATGTCCATACGTAAAAGCCCTTATGGGCGTAAAACAATGAAAAATAAATAAATAAATAAGTCAATAAATATTCCCTTCTCCAAAGGCGGCCCTTTTTTTTTATTTTCTTTTTCTCCGCTATTAAGAAAATAATATAATATTTTTGGAGGAGTACGTTCCCGTTTGGTTGGACAGTTCCGATCGCTATAAACAACTTTTTGTGGCAGTGTAATGTCGAATATTATCATCATTGATAAATTATATTTCTTACCCGTAATACACGCCGGGCTGACGTCAGGAGCTTGCTGAGCGCCCAGCGTCACAGGAGACGCATCAAGTTGTAGGATTGCCAATCTAAAAACTAGTTGACACATTTATTGATTTATAACACTCTTGACTATTTAGATATTATTGATTTAAATAGCATACTCCACCACTCGACCCGCGGCCGCTCTGCCATATAAACGTAGTTCTAGATTTTCTCCCTAAAATTAACTACTACTTCTTTCTCCTTAATCCGCACCCAATGGTGCATAATGTCACTGCATTGGTAAACCAAGTAACAGAGTGAGATCTTGATCATTTTGTTACATGAAGGCCGATGATCAGTTCCGTACGCTTAAACATTGGACAAAACATTTTATTTTACTTTTTTTAGAATTACGACCAACATGGGTTTTATTGCACGAAGGCAAGATGATCATTCTTCGTACGCTTCAGTACCAGTTACGACCAAGGTACAGTAACAATATGACTATTATTTCACTGTGGAAAAAACCACATTGAATTATCGACTCTATCGGGATTCGAATTCGCAATCTATTGCACCGAAGGGGGCAGGGCAGAGAGGATTGAACGCACCAACCACTCTGTCGTTGGCATACTTTCTCCTTACATTCCTCCCCAGTCATACAGCTTCACAATGCACCGCGATCCTCGGATTATATCCGACTTCTCACGTGCCCACTTTCACAAGCACTTGTAATGCTTGATCAAACCATGTCTTTCTCGGCCTTCCTCGACTTCCAAAACCGGGACCATAGACACTCAGCATCACAATATTATTTTTAGCCGTTCTTTTCATCATTCATGTCCGAACCACCGTAAGAGACATGTCTTAATTTTTGTCGATAATGCTACAATTTTCGACATGAGGGGCACCTAGTCATCCCATAGTTTTACCACAGCTATTTCGCCTGAGAGATCGCAATGTTAATAATTTTTTAACATTTTTACAATATTATTCGTCAAGTGTTCTGACAGTTACTTGGGTGGTGAGTAAAATTTTAAAAGTATGCGGTCAAAATTAACGAAAAAGCAGTATTTGATCAAAAAAAAGAAGAAAAAAAACGAACGTCCATTCGAAATTCAAAGTCTGGGTCGTGTTCCCGCCCACTAAAACAAAGCTCTTTATTCTTTTTGAAAAAAGGACGTGGATCGTTCTTTTACAAAATCTTTTGTACATAGTACTTGTGGTTAAAAAATTGAAAATCATAAAATACATTGTCTTTATTATAATTACATTTTCAAGGTATCCTTAAAAAATATTTTTATTGTTATTTTTTCCCCCTTGTTTTTTATTTTTATTTTTCCTTTCTATTTATCTCTGTCTGGGTGCTCTATACTGACGTTGTCTTGTGAGAGTTTACTCTTCATTATTTTTATTATACCATATCGCGCTCCTATATGGAGCAGTATGGAATCACACAAACTGCCTCCAGGCCAACGCGATCGGCCGCCAGTTATCCCGCGCATCCTCATCCCAAGTCAAGTCCACGTCCCCGCAGCTCTGACGCAAAACAGCCGACGAAATGTCAACAGTCTGGACGACCGGGACAGCCGGGAACGCTGATGCCTATTTTGTAAAATATCAAGCATGGTGGGCGGCCTCTCGGGAGGCATGCGTAGTATATGGCCTAGTCCCATCGCGAAACGCCTCGCCGATGAACAGTAGATACCAGGGTTGCGGTGTCCCCCCCCCCCCGGTATTTTTTGTTTTTATTTTTTATTTTATTTTTTAGCCCCCCCCCCCCTCACCTCTGGTGTTCCTTACAAAGTCAAACCCCGAGTCAAGAATAGTTTAAAAACCTTTTATACTAAACTATTATTATTATTCTAAATGGATAATTGTATACAGGGTGTAACAATACTCGATGTATGCAACAAGCCGGAAACCAGTGAATCTACATCATGTTTCGGAGTCTGATTGTGTAGAATAACATTTTTTTTTTATTTGACCAGAATGATAAGGTGTACACAATGTCGAAATTAGAGCAGTACGTGCAATGGCTGAGATAAGCATTTACGTCAAAATTAAGAAAGCGCGAGTCTTTTACGTTAGTTCGGTCATGTAGAGACGCAATGGATGATAAACGAACGCCTAAAAAAATATATGATGCCACTGTGCCTGGATGTAGAAGTCGAGGAGGCCGAGAAAAGACAACCTGGCATGATCAAATAAAACAAGTTGCTTGAAAGTGGGCATGTAAGAAGTCGGAATTATCGACGTGCGTGCATGTGATGATGTATGAATGGGAGAAGCGAGAGAAGTTATGCCAGGACAGTGTGGTGTGGCGTTCTACCCTCTCTGCCTACCCCTTCGCTGCAATAGATCGCGAATTCGATTCCCGATAGAGTCGATATGAAACATTAATTTCAATGTGGTTTTTTCACATGAAAATATTTCTTATGTAGTACCTTGGACTGGTAGATACTGAAGCGTAAGAATGATCATCTTGCCTTCGTGCAATAAACAACCATCTAGTCGTGATCTTAAATGTGTGAAAAAAGATGGTTAGTTAGTTAGTTAGTTTGAATATTTTTGCTAATCCTTCTCCGGTCATATTGCGCTGTTTAATTTTGTTTAAATGCAAGAGCCGTATGGGCGTTGAAACTAGATAAATAAAAAAAATAATTACGAAGAAAAATGGCGTAAACAGCTCATAATATTCACGTGTTGATCATAAGTATGTAACTTTAAACATTTTGTGGGTACGCCCCCGCCGGGAATCTCCTCAGGCGAAATATACAACGAAATATGTTAACAAACGAATCTACCTACTCCGCTCTGTAGGTGCAGGCGACATCAACCAGCGTCCCTCCTCCCAGACCCGAGACCAGAATGGATCGGGGTGAAAATATACTGCCCATGGTGCATAGGACACTGCATTGCCACACCGAGATCATTCGCGCTTGTATAACAGGTGCCAGAAAGCATTCAGACATGTATCAAACAATAAAAAAAATAATAAAAAAAATGTTTAAAGGCAGATAGGTGACTATTTTGAAGATTCAAGCCCTTGGATGTAATAATTTATATTTGTATAGGCAGAGCGGATAGAACGCCACACCACTCTGTCCTGGCATACTTCTCTTACTTCCTCCACATTCATACATCAACTCATTGCACGCACGTCGATTATTTCGACTTCTTACATGTCCACTTTCAAGCACTTGTTTTACTTGATCATGCCATGTCTTTTTCGGCCTTCCTCGACTTCTACATCCAGGCACAGTCGCATCATATATTTTTTAGCCGTTCTTTCATCATTCATTCGCTCTACATGATCGAACCAACGTAAAAGACCTTTCTTAATTTTGTCGATAATGCTTATCTCAGCCTGGCATTCTGCTCTAATTTTCAACATTAGTGCACCTATCATACATAGTTTTACCACACATTCGCCTGAGATATCGCATTTCAACTGCAATTGTAATTTTATGTTTTTATTAATGACGTCAAAAAGTGATTTATATCCCATTTTGAAAAATGTTAAAATAAAATAAAAAATAAAATCATACGTTACCACACGAAGGAAAGGTGATCAGTCTCTAGCTTCAGCGCCAGTCCAAGGTATCACACATGAAATATTAACACATGTAAATTTCATGTGCCGCCTCGTGGTAGTGCGCTGTGCGCCATGCGGGAGGTCGCAAGGCTCGCTTCCCGACGGAGGTCAATATAAAATATTTATTTGAAAGTGTTTTTCGCATAAAAAATAAATAAATATGATACCTAGAACTGGCTCTGAAGCGTAAGACTGATCATCTTGGAACTCCAATGCAGTGCCCTATGTACCATTGGTATAAGGGAAAGTAGTCGTTGTAGTAGTGAATTTCATGTGCGGGAATTGAACCCGCGACCTCTTGCGCGGTAGCCAAATGCGCTACCACTAGGCTACGAGGCGGACATCAAAATAGGTACAGAATACGACCTTAAGCCGGCTAACTTATTGAGCATATTTTGTGAAAATTCATCTTAAGGGATACTGTTTAACTAAATTACTTGAAATTTGAAAAGACTAGGGCTTTAACGCATTCTGAGAATTAGTATATTTGATATTAATGTGAGTTATTATTATTCCCTTCCCAAACTTCTTGCCTCTGTGGAGATATCGACAATATCTTTATCGGCTATAACATCTTCATTCAGCCAGTCGATCACTCGTAAAATGAGATAATAATTAACTTCCAGATAATAACTAGTTGCACGAATAAGGCTTCTAACAATCAAATATAATAGCATAGAATTACTTGTAAAATATTCCTATATATATATTATTATGGCAGTTTATTCTAGGAGATTACTATTTATGTGAAGCTACTGTTTCGACATGTCTAAAACCGATTGGGAATAAGTTTAAACCTCATTTTGAGTGTATCCAAATACTTGTAGACAAAAACTGGATTTCATCCCATCACGGCTACTACATAATTACCATTAGACATCTCAACAGAGACAAGAAGTTGGAAGGGAATATGGATATCTAGGCGTTTACAGGGCTTATGACCTGTCATTTGGCTGGGTTAAGTGGCCACTTGATGTATATTATAAGTACATAATAATATAACGCCTAGATATCCATATTCCCTTCCAAACTTCTCGTCTCTGTTGAGATGCCAAATTGTAAGTTTAAACCTATTTATGGCTTAATATTACGTTAATAAATTTTTTTATAAAACCACTTGCCGAATTTTCTATGTCTACCGGTTTCGACACGTGACCCGTCTCTTCGTCAGGACAAGCGCAACTAAACCAACATGTAAATACCACTACACACCTTCACCTTAAGATTTTCAAATACACAAAATCAAGATGTTATTTTTTAAATGGGAGTTGCATTTATTTTTTACCTTGCTTATGATGTACAAGGTTTATATTTCATCAAGTGGATTTTCTATCATTAACTAACTAAATAACGATAGAACGCCATACCACTCTGTCCTGACATACTTCCTCTGCTTCCTCTACATTCATACATCTTCTCATGCACATACGCCGATTATTCCGACTTTTTCACATGTCCACTTTCAAGTACTTGTCGTACTTGGTCATGCCATGCCATGTCTTTCATCTCTACATCCAGGCACACTTGCATTTAAACTTCTTTTATCCGTTCTTTCATCACTCATTCGCTCCACATGACCAAACCATCGTAAAAGGGCTTTCTTAATTTTGTCGACAATGCTTATCTCAGCCTTGCACTCTGCTCTAATTTTGACATTTGTTACACCTATCATACATAGTCTTACCACACAGAGAGATGACATTTCAACAGCATTCAGTCTACTTTCATCCTTCTTTTTCCAACACCCACGCTTCACTACCATACGTAAGGGTTGATTATTGATATTTTGTGTTGGGATCAGGCGGGATACATAGTGGTGTGGAGAAAGGCAACTTCTCCGCATCTGCCTGAGATGATGAGAAGACCAGGGAAAACTCGTCATGGAGAAGGCGGACTATTGATGGACAAAGGCTTGTTTCTAACGACTTTTAATTTACTGTGCTTATTTTCTAAAACCTTCTATCTCTGTTTTCAGAGAAATGCGGCCTTACAGACGAAGGTTCACTAAGGGTTAATGGCAAGGGCAAGAAGATGAGGAAGCCGCGGACTATCTACAGCTCCCTTCAGCTGCAGCAGCTCAATAGGAGGTTCCAGAGGACCCAGTACCTGGCGCTGCCGGAGAGAGCAGAACTGGCCGCCAGCTTGGGTCTGACCCAGACACAGGTAAGGAGATGAGGAAGGTAGTTGTAACTAATTAGAAAAAAGGAGGTAGAATAAATGGGGCTATTTGGCCAAGTACCTCCAGCAGGTTGTGGTGAATGTGTTCATGACAATCTTAGACAGTGATAGAGATAATGAAAGCATTTGGTCGCGTATATAACCTTCTTTTCGTAGGAATTTTCCAGTTAAACCCAATCTATTATATTTATCAAAGCATTTGGTCGTGTATATAACCTTCTTTTCTTACGAATTTTCCAGTTAAAACCCAATCTATTATATTTATCAAAGCATTTGGTCGCGAGTATAACCTTCTTTTCTTACGAATTTTCCAGTTAAAACCCAATCTATTATATTTATCAAAGCATTTAGTTGCGTATATAACCTTCTTTTCTTACGAATTTTCCAGTTACAACCCAATCTATTATATTTATCAAAGCATTTGGTCGCGTATATAACCTTCTTGTCTTACGAATTTTCCAGTTAAAACTTAATATATTACGTTTATCAAAGCATTTGGTCGCGTATACATATAACCTTCTTTTCTTACGAATTTTCCAGTAAAAACCCAATCTATTATATTTATTAAAGCATTTGGTCGCGTATATAACTTCCTTTTCTTACGAATTTTCCAGTTAAAACCTAATCTATTATATTTATCAAAGCATTTAGTTGCGTATATAACCTTCTTTTCTTACAAATTTTCCAGTTACAACCCAATCTATTATATTTATCAAAGCATTTGGTCGCGTATATAACCTTCTTTTTTTACGAATTTTCCAGTTAAAACCCAATCTGGGCGGTTGGCGAAAGGCACTTGTAACTAATTAGAAAAAAAGGAGGTAGAATAAATGTTTAAATTTGGGCACGCTCCTTGAGCAGGTTGTGGTGAATGTGTTTATGATAATCTTATAGCCGAGACAGTGATAGAGAAAATAAAAGCATTTGGTTGCGTATGTAAACTTCGCTTCCTTTTTTCGCTATTTTCAGTTATATCTGAGTAAATTAAATGTCATAGATTAGCTTTGAAAAATCGGCAGAGTTGTGCTAGACTGAAAAAAGACTCTTGGGTCCGGAAAAGGGTGGGGCTTTCAACAAAAAATTAATTTGTCATAGGCTACCAATTACTATATTTAAAAAACTAACTAACATCACGCCATTTCCCCGAAGGGGTAGCAGAGAGGATAGAAACGCCACACCACTCTGTCCTGGCATACTTCTCTTGCTTCCTCCAGATTCATACATCTTCTCATGCACGCACGTCGATTATTCCGACTTCTTTAACATGCCCACTTTCAAGCACTTGTTTTTTTTTTTTTTTTTTCACTTAAAGAATACTCCTGCTGTATATTATTGGAAAGTACACAAATAGTTACAACTTCTAGAATTAATTTATTTATGAATATTAAAATTGATTGCATAAAATTAACTCATATTTAGAAATTATCGCGCTTAAAATGCAAAAATTCTTCCATTAAAACCGTGAAAAATTCAACAAAATTTTATTTCGTAAAAATGAATGGTTGATTTTTTAAATACCATGCCTTGCCGTAGATGCGCGCAATTTACCAATTTAAGCAGATCCGTCCGATTTCCGTGCATTAGAAACGTGCGGGTGCGAGGGAGACGTCTGAATTTCAACACCTGTTACCATAATTACCGGGTACAATGATCTAAAAAGAATGATGGATGGCTTTAAAATATACCTGTAATTATATATAATTAATTTTAATCATTCCACGACTAACTGAATCTATTATTTGTTTGAAATAACGTGGGAGCTGTAGTTTACCAAAATAATATTATTGATAACCATAAATTTGACAATATGTCAGAATCCATTTAAGGCCGACATTTGAATTTTGGCCGGCCAACGCAGTGCCCTATGCACCAGTATATGCGGATACAGAAAAGTAGCAGTGGTAGTGTTATCATCATCATCATCATACTATATCCGCTTCCTATGTGGAGCATATGGATTCCACAGGGCACTGTATGAACACACAAAGTACAGTGAATCCTGATATTTTCGGACATGAAGATCTTACGCCTAGACCCAGTCCAAGAGATTACATTTGAAATATTTTTATATGAAATCAAATAAATATTTTTAGGTCTTTTACGTTGGTTCGGTCATGTAGAGCGAATGGATGATGAAAGAACGGCTAAAAAATATATGATGCGACTGTGCCTGGATGTAGAAGTCGAGGAAGGCCGAGAGAGACATGGCATGATTAAGTAAAACAAGTGCTTGAAAGTGGGCATGTAAAAAGTCGGAATAATCGACGTGCGTGCATGAGAAGATGTATGAATGTGGAGGAAGCAAGAGAAGTATGCCAGGACAGAGTGGTGTGGCGTTCTATCCTCTCTGCCTACCCTTTCGGTGAAATGGCGTGATGGTTAGTTAGTTTTAAATAGAAAAATATTAATATCTACTTTCGAAAAAGAATTCCTAGATAGTATGTACCTACGTTTCCATACAAAATTTCAAAAAATTTAAAAACACCATTTATAATCAAATTCCAGTGTCTAAATACACTCACAATTTGAAACTTGTGACGTAGATGTCTAGTGATGACGTAGGTGCCTAGTGGTGACGTATGAGTGGGTCACTAGCTGTCACTAGGCAACAGTAGGCACGGTAGTATTTTTCAATGACACTTCTCTGAACTTTTTCGAAGATATCTACCAATACAATGAATTGAGGACACCGTATGCTCCACATGGGAGTGGACATGGTATGATGATGATGAGTAGGTACAATAAAATAAAATCCCTGATCGAAGTAGAAATATGTAGATGATATCAAAAATCTTTTAATAAAAAATACGGTATTAAAATTTCTTATCAAATTTAAATTATTTTTAAGACTTCGGCCAAGGTACTCTGCGCCCAGGGCGCGTCTAGGAAACGCCTTAAAAATTTAAAATTCAAGTCATATCTTCGATTACTCCTCACGGATCAACTGCTTTTCTTGCTAGGCTACGTTTAGACTGGTCACAATGCCGTCAAGCTAATATTTTGAAATAAAGCTGGAGCGCATTTAAATGGCTGATATGGATATCGAATATGAGGCGAAAATGGGAACGTTGTAGGTAATACGTCAAGTGGCTACTTAATCCAGCTAATGACAGCTCATAAGCCCTGTAAACGCCTAGAGGAGATTCCTGATGAAATACGAAACGAACAAAATGTCAAGTTATCAAGGGTTTAATGTAAAGAATAAATGTGTGAAAAATATTAGTGTAGGTAACATATCATAGCTAGATTAAAAAAAATATAATAGTAGTATAAGAATAGTTAGGGAAAAAAAAAAAATGAAGTGTAATTTAATAATATTATTCTATGTAAAAATTATTTAGTACCTACTAAATATTAGGTCCTTACATATGAAATTGGCGTTTTGTATGGGAGGAACATAAAGTTGATTTTTTTTAAATATAATATATTTATTTAATCAAAGTATGTACCATTGCTATCTATGCACTTTTGCCATCTCATAGGTAGTTCATCGATCCCTTTACTGAAAAAACCATTCGGACGGGAATCAATAAAATCTTTGAAGTCGGTTTGGACTGCCCCATCGGAGTTGAATTTTTTCCCTTGCAAGAAGTTATCCAAATTTCGAAAAAAAATAGTAATCTGTTGGAGCAAGGTCCGGAGAGTACGGTGGATGTCTTAGACATTCCAATTGAAGCTCTTCTAATTTGTTATATTATATTTTAAAAAAATCAACTTTATATTCCTCCCATACAAAACGCCAATTTCATATGTAAGGACCTAATTCAAGCTTTTTCACCTTCCCAATTTGCTTCAAGTGGATTAAAAACAGTTTTATCACTAAACCGCAGCCTGCAGCTAACTCGGACGTGGTTTGCGATGGAACCGCTTCCACAATAGCCTTCAATTCTTCATTATCAACTTTGGTCTCCGGCCGTCCACGGGGCTTGTTCTGCAGGTCGAAATTTCCATGTATGAGGTCGCGGGTTGAGTTCCCGCAGAGGGTCAACACAAAATTTTATTTTACGTGATTTTTTCACATGAATATTTCCGATATTGATTTGATTGGGTGCACTGAATGAATTTGTACCGTGTCACAGTCGTTTGAACTTCTCGACTTTGGATTGCCCAAACCGTCTACAGAGTCCCCGTCTAAACAGCCTCGCTAAGCCGAGTTGTGATGTACATTTCGTTATCTTTTTTGCTCCATCAGTCTCGTCTCATCAGGGTTTTTGTGGAAGAAGTAGCGGTTAGTACTGACGCCGTACAGTGGTGCCCCTGGCAGGCAGTTCACACCGGCACCGGCATAGACGAGTATGAAATTTGTGATTAATGATCCAAGTTCTAATGACTTTCCTATGAAAGCAGATGGTTCGAATATGTCAAAGTTATATTTCGATCTAGATATGAGACCGATATTGCATTCTCTATCACGTGACCGCGGCTGCTTCTCCGTGCAATCGTACTCCTTCTCCCTGGGATGTAGCGCTGGAGCGACGTTTTGGAGGTAGCTCAAGCACAGATAACTATCGACGTAGTTAAAAGCGTGCTAATCACGTGCTAACGCTAACGATTTGAGCGATCACAATGACATACCGTTCAATACCGCGATCGCTGAGCGAGAATTGACGATCTGAGCCGAGCGGAGCCGATCTACGCTATATCGCGGCCTTACGTCAAACGTCAAATCATCGCGCTTGTCTGATTTTTTATTATGTCGACTGCTTTTCTCAATATTTGGCTTGCCGAAAACCGGCTAAATTATAATAAAGATTGAATGAAGATTTGTGCGAATAAGATATATCTCGGGAAATGGCTCGCGACTAGTATGCGCTCGTTTTATAATCCCGATCGATAACTTTTAACGCGTGTTCCATTGTGATCGCGAAAACGTTAAACATCCATGGGTAAGAAATCGTTATCACGTCGCTTATTACCGAGTCGGTAGTGATCTGTGATCGAGCAACTGGGGATGGGGGGGCGTTTTTAAATTGTTAACATTTAGGGGGCGCTGCAGAAGGTCGAGTGGGCATTGTATCAATATAGAAAAATTGCTTATATTTATTTATTTATAGGAAAACCAGCAGTCAAATAATAAACATTAAAAGAAAACAGGGTAGACCAATTAGAGGTTTTCACAGGTAGTAACAAAAATAGGTAAAAAAGAAAGACACACTTTCTTTGGGCGCTTTAATTTTTCAAGTTCTGTTAAATAAACTACATTTTCACGCGCAAAAAAATTATCTGAGGGCATAATACCTACTCAATATCATGGTTTTTTTACCACCGTTTTTTAGTTATTCGTAGAAAATGAGAAAAAAGAGTTATTAAACACGTTAATAACTTAATAACAAGAGTTATTTTACGTGTTCATTTTTTTTTAGTAGGACATCCATTGCATAAAACACACAAAGAAAAGTGTAAATTTAATGTTTTTTTAGGGAGGGGGGGGGGCGTTAGATAATGTTACCGTGGAAAGGGGAGCGATTCTTTCAATAGGGTTAAGAAACACTGCGCTAGATATTTGCAATGATATTTTCACACTAATGATCACTTTATACGGGACAGAAAGCTGTGCAGTCTGTCAAAAGACACGCTAAATATGTGTTATTAATGTTTAAGCGCACTCCTGAGTTAATTTCGGTAATAATGTAAATATCTAACTAACTAACGATCAACGCCATTTCCCCGAAGGGGAAAGCAGAGATGATAGAACGCCACACCACTCTGTCCTGGCATACTTCTCTTGCTTCCTCCACATTCATACACCTTCTCATCCACGCGCGTCGATTATTCCGACCTCTTACATGCCCACTTTCAAGCACTTGTTTTACTTGATAAAGCCATGTCTTCCTCGCCTTCTACATCCAGGCACAGTCACATCATATATTATTTTAGCCGTTCTTTCATCATCCATTCGCTCTACATGACCGAACCATCGTAAAAGACCTTTCTTCATTTTGTTGATAATGCTTATCTCAGCCTTGTATTCTGCTCTAATTTCGACATTAGTGCACCTATCATACGTTGTTTTACCACATATGGATTCCACAAACTGCCTCCAGGCCAAGCTCCTGTGCATCCTCCCAACTCAAGTCCACGTGCTGCAGCTCTGACGCAAACTGCCGACGATATAACATTTAATTGTGTTTAAATGGACTTACATAAATAAATTATATTAATGAATGATATTATTGATATCCCAACAGAGACAGAGAAACTGTGGAAACGAATGTGGGTTCTAGGCGTTTACAGGGCTTATGACCTGTCATTGGCTGGGTTAATAGGCCACTTGATGTACTACAACATTCCCCATTCCACCCATCATCTGACAACCATTCTGACAAATTTTTGAAACTACTATATACATCGAGTTGATACAGAAGTCTCCACATATCATGTGGTTTATCGACAGTTTTTAACATTTTTTCCTCTAGTGACATTTTAATTTTTTATTTTATTTAACCACCTCAACAGGCCAGGAGGCCCAATTACAGAGGGGAACAACGTCACAACCCCCAAGCTTGAGAAAAATCACTTTTAATTTTTGTGTTCTCACCGGGAATCGAACCCGGAACCTCCGTATCGTGAGTCCAGCGTCTTAGCCATTACGCTACGGAGGCCGCCATCTGTTGAGAAGTTAGTTAAGCATAATTTTTTTGGCCATCTTCTTCATTGGCACGGGTATAATCCAGAAATTTGTCTACTAGTATTCGTATACGTTCAAAATGTTGTTAAAAAATAAATGAATTTTTATCTATCACAAACTTGTATAGGAAGCTCGCCTATCATAAAGACGGCCCATTCATAACTTTGTTAATCGAATTTGTTCTGCGGTAGACGCAACGAATCGGTTATGTTACCAAAAACAGGTGCAAAACAATACAAGTCAGAGCTAATGGACACCGCTGGGCCCCGAACCCGGCATCTTTCATTACAAACATTAATCTAACTACTGTGCTACATATTGATGATGGGAACGTCAAGGATTACGAAACCACAAAGAGAAATAGAAGAGTCTGAATAAGTCTATTGAGAGAAACATAAAAGAAAATTTGAAATTAGATAGTGTATAGAATTATTGAGGATTTTAATGACTTTTTTTGTGTCTTCATCTTCGAAATACAATGGAGATCCGGTTGTGCTATCTAGTGGTCCCTAGGGTACCTACCCGTCGAAATAAGTTGGAGTAATACAGCGAACTAAGGTCGCGGACTCGATTCCCGACGAAGGTCAATATGAAATATTTACTTGAATGTATTTTTCGCGTAAAAATATTTCATTATATGTGATGTGATTATGATTATCATTCCAAGTGTGCCTGGATGTAGAAGCCGAGGATGGGAATATGACCTTATGTAATATCATAGTAAATGGAGACAGATTGAAGCAGGTTGAAGAATTTGTATATTTGGGAAGTATGTTTACAAGAGAAGGAAATGTGGATAAGGACATTGAGAGAAGGAAACAGAGTTAATGGTGCCTTAAAATCGATAGTGGCAAATAAGAACTTATCGAAAGAAACAAAATTGGCAGTACACAACGGAGTTCTGGTACCAACCCTTATGTATGGTAGTTGCGTGGTGTTGGAAAAAGAAGGATGAAGGTAGACTTAGATTAGAATCTGTAGGTTCGAATCCCACTCCAGCACAACTTGTTTCCTGCTTTCTGACACAGTTATTTCCGACTATTTGAAAGCAGTCCCAAAACTGAAATATTTGAGTATAATATATCATAAGAACTCTAATGTTTCTTTTTATTTAACGAAAAAAAAAAAAACATTTAGTGCTACTTTGCAACAATGATTAGTTCTTAGGTTTTTTAATATTTTTGTTGGACTTTATTGTAAAAAAATTATACTGTATGCATGGAGTAACAGAACTCTAGGTACAACCCGAAAACTGGTGAATCTACATCATATTTGGAGTTGAATCTGTAATATGACTTTTGAATCAGAGGTTGAAAAAAATTTAAAAGCTTTCATGAGCGCAGATTTAGTAGGATTGCACAAATTATTTATTATTCAAATAAGTTGTTTTTTTGTATTGTTTTCTTAATGGATACCTACTATTAATTTGACTAAATAAATTATATTTGATAACAATTTACTAAATTCTCGAAAACTATGGGTCAAATAAAAAATTTTAAATCTACAAAATCGATTTCAAATATGATGTAGATTCATTGGTGTCCCGCTTGTACATCGAGTTTTGTTCCACTGTATATATTTAAAATAAGTGTATGTCTGTTGGCTGCCGGTAAATAAATAAAAATAAAAACCAGTTCGATTTTAGTAATTCGTGCAATTTAACTTGTAATATTTAATATTAATGTTTTGTACTTGAGAAGCTCTGTACACGATCGATGTATGAAATTTCGGTAGCCTTCCAAACGTATAATTATTACCTTTCAAAATTTATTTCGCTCGATGCAGACCGACTTAATAATAAATAAAAACGTTAATAAAAATACGACGAAAAATATTTAAATAAAAATAAAAGTCAGCGGTCATCGAACAATAGAAATTAAATTATACTGTTATTATTAATTTGTCAAAAAAAAAATATTACTGTCGCTTTCTCTTATCCGCACCCGATGGTGCATAGGGCACTGCATCTGTACACCAAATGCAGTGTATAATCAGTTGATCATTTTAGTACATGAAGGTAAGATGATCAGTCATACGCTTCAGTATCCAGTCCAAGGTATCACGCATGAATTATTAAAATGAAAATATCATGTTAATAAATATTTCGTGTTGACGCCCCACGGGAATCGAACCCGCGACCTCATGCACGCTAGATAAATGCGCTACCACTATGCTCTAGTTAATTACATGTTTAAATGTTTTATATTGACATACAATAAATATCGTCATCCGCTCCCTATGTGGAGCATATGGATTTCAAAAACAGCCTCCAAGCTGAGCGATCGGCCGCCGGATCCCGTGCATCCTCCCAAGTCGGGTGTACGTCCACTAGGCGTAGTTCTGAAGCCAACTGCCGGCAGATTGTCAACAGTGGACGCCGAGAACCTGATGCCTTGTAAAATACAGCTACATACAGCTGTAATGTCAATATATTCGTAAATAACGTTCTTAATCCATTTTAAACAGAATTATGAATACATTAACCGGAATTATGTTGATAGTAATTTTTGTTCGCGTGGGTTTAACTTTTGAAGCGATCTCAATGTTACTTGAACAGACCAGGTATGTAGGTACTGCCTACATAATAAAACACTTGCCCCGAGGGGATTCGAACCGGAGACCGCTACTGTCCCGACCAATCGTATTACCACTTTATTCAAAGCTGTTGTTATGAATAATTCATGCGCTCGAGTATTCAAAATACCCTTCGATAACGCTTGAAATTAAAACTAAGTACCCACTAAAAACATTGAAAAACATGATTATCGAGTGTAGATTTGGTAACATTTTATTGTTGATATTAATTTTTATACATAAGCAATCCTCCCATAAGTTGCAAGTTGCACAGAGGAGCATGGAGAGAATTATGCTTGGAATAACATTAAGAGACTGGAAAAGGAACGATTGGATCCGACGCCAGACAAAGGTCTGCGACGTGGTGGAGCGAATTGCTTGGTTGAAGTGGAAATGGGCCGGTCGCATAGCCAGAATGACGGACGACAGGTGGACGAGGTGTGGAGACCGAGAAACCAGAGGCCTCAAGGATGAGATGGGTGGACGACATCAGGAAGTCTGCTGGAAGACAGTAGTGCAGGATCGGGAGGAGTGGAGACGGCAGAGGGAGGCCTATGTCCAGCATTGGACCTCAACGGGCTGAAGTGATGAAGCATTTTAATCATTGATTCCCTCTAGCAAGTTGAAATTGAGACAATTGACTAAATCCTTGTAGAATTAATATCATTGTAGAAAACGCATAAAAAAATATTAACATTATATATTATGTACAATATAATAATATTATGTCATCAGTTGATAATTTATTCCAAAATGAAATCGGAATGCCGTTGTTTGATTGGTCGATATTTCAGTACGCCAGCGGACCAATGAAGAGGCTGCCTTTAAATTAACTATTCATGACGTAGCGTTTTTTCGTTCGATTTACATAATTTGAATTTGGAATACATTATGTAAAGTTTTGTGAGGCTACTGGAAAGAATTATAATAATCTTGTTCATGAAAATATATTAAAAATATATTCAACTATTATATAAATATTAAACTGTGTATACCTACAATTTGACATCTCAACAGAGACGAGAAGTTTGGAAGGGAATATGGATATCTAGGCGTTAACAGGGCTAATGACCTTTCATTGGCTGGGTTAAGTAGCTACTTGATGTATTACAATTCCCCATTTCACCTAGTATTTGATATCCGTATCAGCCAACTATCAGAACTTGTATATATACAGTGAAATGGCGCAACGCTTCACATGTGAACACTCTCTGTCATCCATTGAGAAAGTTGCTAAGCATTTTAGCAGAAACCTTTATGATTGCAAGTGAGATTCTTACCGAATTATATCACCTACTAGGAAACGCCTGAAGATGACTCTTCAATTTGTTATGCTTATAACTTTTACCAGATAATTAATATATTTGAAGTAACTAACTAACTAACTAACCATCACGCCATTTCCCCGTAGGGGTAGGCAGAGAGGATAGAACGCCATACCACTCTGTCCTGACATACCTTCCTCTACATTCATATATTTTCTCATGCACATACGCCGATTATTCCGACTTTTCACATGTCCACTTTCAAGTACTTGTCGTGCCATGTCTTTCTCGGCCTTCCTCAGCTTCTACATCCAGGCACACTTAGAGTATACTTACTTATACTTGAAATATATTTAACAAATATTATTTTTGAGGCAGAAAATTTTAATTGGAAAGTACAATTTTTATATTAGATATTATTGATATCTCAACAGAGACAGAGAAATTCTGGAAACGAATGTCGGTTATCTAGGCGTTTACAGGGATTATGACCTGTCATTGGCTGGGTTAAGTGGCCACTTGATGTACTACAACATTCCCCATTCCGCCTATCATCTGACAACCATATATGACAAATTTTTGAAACTTCTACATATGTTGAGTTTGTACTGAAGTATCCACATTTAAGTTGGTTTTTCGACAGATTTTAAAAATTATTTCCCTCTAGTGACATCTGTTGAGAAGATAGTTAAGCTTTTTTTTTTTTAAAAGATAGTTTAAATTATTATATTGTTTATTTTGTCCACAAAACACGGAAACGCGTTAATTTTTCTACCTGATTTTCACTTTTCGTCCGCCTCGTAGCATAGTGGTAGCGCGTTCGGCTACCGCGCATGAGGTCGCGGGTTCGATCCACATGAAATATTATTTACACGCGATTTTCACATGAATATTTCATGTGTGATACCTTGGACTGGTACTGAAGCGTACTGATGTACCTTGTAATGATCAATATACTCTGCACTTGGTGTACCGATGCAGTGGCCCATGCACCCTGTGTGAGGATAAGGGGATGTAGAAGTAGTGGCAGGGATGTATATTTGGCTATTTAGGAACTTGTTTGGTAAATAATAGCGTGGTCGTATTTCTATTGGAGGCGTGTACAGTAGTGCTCATAAATTCGGACACAAATGCGGTGACTATACGGCCTTACACTCATTTATTTTTTCATATATTATTTAACATTTTAATTTTATTTTTATTATTTTCTTATTAAATTTATTTAGTACTTTATAATTTACATAGACTAATATTATTTTCATGTACATTACACTTCATTTTCACGACAGAACACACAATTATACATGAAGTAACAAAACTCTAGGTACAACCCGAAAACTGGTGAATCTACATCATATTTGGAGTCGAATGGGTAATATGACTTTTTCATCTGAGCTTGAATTTTTTTTTCTTCTCATAAAAGCTGACTAACTAACCATCACGCTATTTCCCCGAAGGGAGGAGGATAGAGCGCTACGCCACTCTGTCCTGGCATACTTTTCTTGCTTCCTCCACATTCATAAATCTTCTCAAGCACATACGCCGATTATTCCGACTTTTCACATGTCCACACTTTCAAGCACTTGTTTTACTTGGTCATGCCATGTCTTTCTCGGCCTTCCTCAACTCCTACATCCAGGCACAATCGCATCATATATTTTTTTAGCCGTTCTTTCATCATCCATTCGCTCTACATTTGTAAGTATGTGATAAAATTGCACAAATCCTTATTAAAATGCGTTTTTTTATTTGTTTTCTTCATGGGTAGTATTAGTTTGACTAAATCAATGATATTTAATAACAATTTTCCAAAATTTATCAAAAAACGAAAACTACGGGACGATAAAAAAAATTAAATCTACAAAACTGACTCCAAATATGACGTAGATTCACTGGTTTCCCGCTTGTACATCGCGTGACGTCACACCACGTATAAACAAAATCATATTATAACAAGGAAATTATAAAATCACAAAGACACAATTATGCTAGTTATCGCTTTCCACATAGGTTGCCTGAGGTAATACTGCTTAAGGCTGTCAGCCACATTATTAGAACCTCTAATACACTCAGGAAGCCTGTTATATTCCCTTTGAGCCAGGTACAGCATAATTTAATTTTTCTGTATTAAAAGACAATTTTGTACAATTTATTGAAAGAAGCAAAATTGGCAGTACACAACGGAGTTTTGGTACCAACCCTTATGTATGGTAGTGAAGCGTGGTGTTGGAAAAACAAGGATGAAAGTAGACTGAATGCTGTTGAAATGTCATCTCTCTGTGTGGTAAGACTATGTATGATAGATGTACAAATGTCGAAATTAGAGCAGAGTGCAAGGCTGAGATAAGCATTATCGACAAAATTAAGAAAGGGCGTTTACGAGGGTTCGGTCATGTGGAGCGAATGAGTGATGAAAGAACGGCTAAAATAAGTTTAAATGCAAGTGTGCCTGGATGTAGGAGCCGAGGAAGGCCGAGAAAGACATGGCATGACCAAGTACTTGAAAGTGGACATGTGAAAAGTCGGAATAATCGGCGTATGTGCATGAGAAGATGTATGAATGTAGAGGAAGCAAAGGAAGTATGGCAGGACAGAGTGGTATGGCGTTCTATTCCCTCTGCCTACCCCTACGGGGAAATGGCGTGATGGTTAGTTAGTTAGTTGTGCAATCGACTTAGTAAAGAGTTTTAATTTCCACATATAGTGTGGTGCCCCTATTATTGACCAACACAGAGTAGTATAACTTTGCCGGCGGTGGCTGATATTTGATTAGGGCCAGTAATAAGCCAGCAGAGGGGGTAGCATTACCCACTAGGGCGTGTTGGCCCTGTAAATACCATTCCCCGGCGGAAATATAAATAGTGATTCACAGAACAGAGCTAGGGTAGCTGAACCACCAAAGATTAGAAATATCTAGCCCAAAATTTTTACTACTTCACCTCCAACTGTTCTGTTGTTTATGCGGGACAGAAAACAGTACAGTTTCTTGTTCAGAAAACTGTAATTTGACTAAATACATGATATTTGATAACAATTTGCAAAAAAAAAATTGAAAAAAAATCTACTTCGTACTCAATAGGGTTTTTCCCGATAACACGAATATTCTTAAAAACGTTATAAATATTTAAAGTATATTTTTACAATTCCAACGATATAAAACACAATGATCAAAAATGTTGTTTTCATTTATAAATTTATGTTTTAAAAAAACGAAAATACGAATGATTTTTAACGCCCGTTATTGGTTAATGACGTCATAACCGTCTACCATGAAAGGCGTGAAATTCATTACGAAGTGAGCGCCTATATTGCTGTGACGTCACACCGCATGCGCGCCAAATGAAGGATTTTGCGAGCGATTTGAAAAAGCGCTATTTCAAACCGCGCTAAGAAATTCATATGACATCGTAAAATTTGAAAAAAAATTCCCTTGATTATTGTAATTTTTCAATCAATTTTTTTTAAATAAAAAATAAAATCTACAAAATGACTTCAAATATGATGTAGATTCACTGGTTTTCCGCTTGTACATCGAGTTTTGTTACACCCTGTGTGTATCTATGTGTTATATTTACTTCAAAATTAAATTTTAGTATTTCTTTTTAGTCTAATATCCAATTGTCTGTTACTGTTCCCAAAATAAAACAAAAAAATAAAATAAATAAAAACAATAAAGTGCGCATAATATTATCCTCCTGAAGTGCAATTAATGCAACCTACACAATACAAACATTGTATGGTCTAGTATATTTGGTCACTAGTCTGAGAACCGGTTGGGCTGCTCCGTGATACCGTTCCTGGAACTTTGCGCCGTGGAGATGGCTGTTTCGACACGTCGGACTCTGGCTGTACTGGCTGTGTCGACCCTGTCAAGTTCTGTCCATCCCTTGTCACTTATTGTCGCTACAAACGCGCCGAGTGACGACATATCAAAACAAATCTATTAGCCATTAATAAAAATAGTATATAGTTATTTATGAACAACATTTTGAATGAATACAAATATTTGTAGACAAATTACTGGATTATACCCATGCTGGGCTGATATCAGATATTATTGATATCTCAACAGAGACAGAGAAGCTCTGGAAACGAGTGTGGGTTATCTAGGCGTTTACAGGGCTTATGACCCTGTCATTGGCTGGGTTACGTGGCCACTTGACGTAATTACAACATTCCCCATTCCGCCTGTCATCTGACAACCATGTATGACAAATTTTTGAAACTTGTATATATCTAAGATGTGTAGAACAATCCGCTTGCGAGTTGTTATTTCGACAGATTTCGAATATTTTTAATATTCTTTCTCTATAGTGACATCTATTGAAATATTGTTAAAGCATTTTTTTTGGGCGATCTACTTTATTAAAAATGCTTTAACAATATTCTCACTAGATGTCACTATAGGGAAAGAATATTAAAAATATTTAAAAATCTGTCGAAATACACAACTCGCAGGTGGATTATTCTGTACAAACTTAGATATATAAAGTTTCAAAAATTTTGTCATACATGGTTGTCAGATGACGGGCGGAATGGAATGTTGTAAATACATCAAGTGGCCACTTAACCCAGCCAATGACAGGTCATAAGCCCTGTAAACGCCTAGATAACCCACATTCGTTTCCAGAGCTTCTCTGTCTCTGTTGAGATATCAATAATATCTAATAAAAATAGTATTTAGTTATTTTTTTTGCTACCGTGCATGAGGTCGCAAGTTCCATTCCCCTAGGGAGTCATCATGAAATATTTATTTCTTCCTCTTCTTTCATCACGTTCGCTCCTCAATGAAAGCCTCACCCTTTCCCTAGACTGTTTTAAAGACTATTAAGTCTTTTTTCAGTCCAGCCAACTCTACCGATTTTTTCAACAAGCTAAACCGCGATTTTAAGATTGTTAGTGTGATAAAAATACGGATGAATTTACGATTATGTACGCGAACAAATGCTTTCATTGTACCCCTACCACTGTCTCGGCTTATGTATTATAATTGTCATTGTTTCCATCACCCAAACCAACCAGAGTCGGCCCAAATTAACAGTAGTAGGGTAATGTTAGTTTCTACCCCGATCATTATTTATTAGTAATTACTACCACCCGTGTGGAGACCGGCATACTGCCTCGCCAGGCCCCCCATCCCAGACATCGCGTTCGATCCTGTGTGGAGCATGTGGGCATCACTAGATCCCTTCAGGAGACCCTATCACCAGCCAGCTCTCTCACCTCCACCTATCCATCAGCTCCGCCGAGTAAATCCGTAGGATGGTCATCGACGGTCTGCCAGATGGCGGGATCAGAGGCAGCTCGAGTTCAGGTCTCTCGAGGCATCCGTAGTAGGTACATGTCCAAGCCAGGTCTACCGCCGCATCTTCGCGACTTCAGTTATTGGAGGTTGCTGCGTCCGTTCACGAACTTCAGCGTTGGTATGAAGACAAACCACCCAATGCCTAGTATCCTTCTTAGACGCTTGTTTTCAAAACTCAACAAGCGAGCATTCTGAGCTTCGTGTTAAAGATTGCTCCAGCAATTACTAGACGGATTGCGAGTTCCTTGTGCGTGCTGCCATCTTCAGTTATATGAACACCGAAGTATCTGAAGCTGTCGAGTCTTTCAGGCCAAGAGATCGGCCGCCAGCTCACGTGCATCCTAACAAGTCAAGACCACTTCACGCAGCTCTGACGCAAACTGTCGGCGAATTGTCAACAGTGGACGTCCAGGACACCGAGGACCCGATGCTTTGTAAAATATGCAAGCATGGTTAAAGCTCTCGGAGGCATGCGTAGTATATTTGTTAAAGGAGATAAAATTAAATTGGGTTCTTTTGGATTTTCTATTTTTTATTTTAAAAAATTGATTGAAAAATGTACAATAAAAATCATTTTCTAATTTTTTTTTACGATGTCATATGAAATTTTCTAGCGCTTTATCAAATCGCTCGCGAGTCCTCGTTTGGCACGCATGTGCTCTTGAAGTAAGATATGGCGTATTTCGTTAGAAACGGCTATGACGTCATTAGCCAATAACGGGCGTTAAAAGTCACTCGTAATTTCGTGTTTTTAAAACATAAGAGATGTATAAATGAAAACGGCGTGTGTTTGATCATTGTGTTTTATGGTGTCAGCATTGTAAAAATATATTTATAAATATTTATTCCGTTTTCAAGGATATTCATGCTATCGGGAACGGCCAATTTTTCAAAAATAAGACGATGCATACACGCATCTGGTCGATGTCTAAAATGTGCGAAAAAATCAATTGCTCTAAATGTTAAATTCCAGGGAGAAATAGGAATACGTTTGTATGGGAAGCGGCCGCGAGTCACGTGGTGCAGTGTGCTCTTGAAGTAAGATACTGCGTATTTCAGTAGTGCATTAATGCAGCTGGCATGCATGACCATCCCAAGAGATGTCCTTGCGTACGGCGTGTGTAGTACTGCTATGCGTTTTTTGGTGTCAGCACTGTACGATTTATTTATTCGTCCGGCGCATTCCGTCCGCATAACTTAACCGGAAATTCTGGCGGCTCCTTTGTCACGGGGCATGCAGAGAGGAATCCCGACCGGGGACAGTGGTGCACGGTAGCGAGGTGAACAAGCGTTTTCAAATTTAAGAGTAGTCGTGATAAATAAATTAATTAATAAGAGCACACTCCACTGCAAACGTATTCCTCGATTTTTCTCCCTGGAATTTAATATTAGGTGCCCTTACATATGGAATTGGCGTTTTGTCGTACTGACATTCCAAATTCAAATTTATACGCTATTTACTCAAGTATTTGTGTTTCGAAAATTTATAGTTCATTTGTTTTTTCCTCAATTGTTTTTTTCTTTGCGTCACTCAGTTTACAAAATGGAAACTTGAAATATCGCGTTATTTACGAGTACGAGTTCCACAGTGGCACCAGTGCTGCAGAAAAGCTCGAAGGATTAATGATGTGTATGGGCGACGGTGCCGCAAAGAAAACACGGTGCGTTTTTGGTTCCAACGTTTTCGTTCTGGAAATTTCGACCTGTAGAACAAGCCCCGTGGACGGCCGGAGACCAAAGTTGATAATGAAGAATTGAAGGCTATTGTGGAAGCGGATCCATCGCAAACCACGTCCGAGTTAGCTGCAGGCTGCGGTGTTAGTGATAAAACTGTTTTAATCCACTTGAAGCAAATTGGGAAGATGAAAAAGCTTGAAAGGTGGGTACCTCACGAATTGAGTGAAGCAAATCAACAATCAGCTAGACCACACACTGCACAACAGACGGCTACCAAAATAGAAGAGCTTCAATTGGAATGTTTACGACATCCACCGTACTCTCCGGACCTTGCCCCAACAGATTACTATTTCTTTCGAAATTTTGATAACTTCTTGTAAGGGAAAAAATTCAACTCCGATGGGGCCGAATGGTTATTTTAGTGAAGGGATCGATGAACTACCTATGAGATGGCAAAAGTGCATAGATAGCAATGGTACATACTTTGATTAAATAAATATATTATATTTTTTTAAAAAAATCAACTTAATGTTTCCTCCCATATAAAACGCCATTTTCATCATATGTAAGGACCCTAATATTAGAGCAATGATGTTTTTTACAATCGATGAACGCCGCGCCGGCTGCACACACGAAAAAGCATGACTCATGCTCCGCCTGAGCCGAGTGTGCAAGCGAGAGCGCGGAACAAGCGATAGAGAGGCACGATCGGCCTAAGCGTTCGGTTTGCGACGCATCTATCTCTCTTCCACTCCATCGTCCGATGCGTCCGAGTAGAAGGAAGACAGCAGCAGCACACAAGCTGTTTGTAATGTGTTTGAAAAAATTGTAATTTTCAATTAACTCCTGATTTGTAATATACAAAATAATAATTCAATTAAATTCTAATGAATAAGTATGCTATTTTTCATCAATGTTTTCTTATGACGTTATCACGTAAATTGGGTTCTTCCCGATTTTTTATTTTTGATCCCAAAAAATTGATTGAAAAATTACAATATCAAGGGAATTTTTACGATGTCATATGAATTTTTTAGCGCAGTTTGAAATAGCTCTTTTTCGGGCTTAATAACGGGCGTTAAAAATCATTCGTAATTTCGTGTATTTAAAACATTAATTTATAAATGAAAACAAATTTTTTGATCATTGTGTTTTATATCGTTGGAATAGTAAAAATATACTTTTAAATATTTATAACGTTTTCAAGGATATCATGCTATCGGGAAGAACCCTATTATCGTCCATAAGCCGACTTTACAGACAACCAAAGTTTTTTATAATAATTTATTTATCTCTTTTAACGAATATATACTAGGTATAGTACGCATCCCTCCCGAGGGCTTTAACCATGCTTGTAGTAAGACGTAATTTTTACTTCTGATCAAACGACCGGCCCTAAGTTTTAGTTGAAACTGTTTGGGAATCAGCCGTCGTTACAGAATTCGCGAGGACATTCTAAATCAAATCGGCACCTTTTGTGGGGAAACCGAAGGAAGTTGCAAAACCTACAACGGACTTGGGGCCTTTTACATATACTAGAGTTGTTTTACTTCAAGTCAGGCCTCCGTGGTGAAGTGATCAGGCGCTGGACTCACGCTGCGGAGATTCCGGGTTCAAAAGGGTTCTTCCCTATAGCATGAATATCCTTGAAAACGCTATAAATATTTAAAGTATATTTTTACAATTCCAACGGTAAAAAACACAATGATCAAAAATGTTGTTTTCATTTATAAAATTATTTTTAAAAACACGAAAATACGAATGATTTTTAACGCCCGCGACGCTAATGACGTCATACCTGTCTACCGTGAAAGGAGTGAAATTCATTCCGTAGTGAGCGCCTATATTGCTGTGACGTCACACCGCATGCGCGCCAAATGGAGGATTTTGCGAGCGATTTGAAAAAGTGTTATTTCAAACCGCGCTAGAAAATTCATATGACATCGTAAAAATTTGAAAAAAAATCCCTTATGATATTGTAATTTTTCAAAAATTTTTTTTTTTTAATAAGAAAAAAAAAATCGGGAAGAACCTAATTCAAGTGGTGGATTTGCGCTCTACGAATTGGAAAAATCTAGATGGAATCCCATCCCACCACAACTTGATTGCTGTTTTCTGACTATTTGAAAGCACCCCCGAAATTGAAATATTTTGGTTATAATATCTTTCATCATCATCATCGTATCATATCCGCTCCCCATGTGGAGCATATGGATTCCACTGCCTCTAAGCCAAGCGATCGGCTCGGAAGTCAAGTCCGCGTCCCGCAGCTCTGACGCAAACTACCGGCGAATTGTCAACAGTGGACGTCCAGGACGCCGAGAACCTGATGCCTTGTATATATTATTATATTCTACTGAATATTTCATTTGTGGTGGCTTGGACTGGCACGGAAGCGTATGACTAATCATCTTACCTTCACGTAATAGAGTGCAAACTGCACGAGAATCTGTCCAGTTTTCTGTACCGTATGAAGCTCGCTTGAGTTTGTCGCCCGGCGCAGGGGAAGAGCGTCGTAAGTCATTCTGGGCGCGCCTTTCTGAGTGACGTAACAATGGCTTTCAGAGGAAAGGTATTTTATTGAGATATCCCTTTGTGCTCTCAACCGGTCGCTTACGATCGCACGTTCACAGGGTGTTTTTTAAAAAAAAAACTTTATGTTCTTATGATATACTGACATATGAGGCTAAAGATGCTAAATTGGCAGTTCATAATGGAGTTCTGGTACCAACCCTTATGTATGGTAGTGAAGCGTGGTGTTGGAAAAAGAAGGATGAAAGTAGACTGAATGCTGTTGAAATGTCATCTCTCTGTGTGGTAAGACTATGTATGATAGGTGTACAAATGTCCAAATTAGAGCAGAGTGCAAGGCTGAGATAAGCATTATCGACAAAATTAATCTTTTACGATGGTTCGGTCATGTAGGGCGAATGGATGATAAAAGAACGGCTAAAAAAATATATGATGCGACTGTGCCAGGATGTAGAAGTCGAGGAAGTTCGAGAAAGACATGGCATGATCAAGTTAAACAAGTGCTTTAAAGTGGGCATGTAAGAAGTCGGAATGATCGACGTACGTGCATGAGAAGATGTATGAATGTAGAGGAAGCAAGAGAAGTATTCCAGGACAGAGTGGTGTGGCGTTCTATCCTCTCTGTCAGAGCTGCGGGACGTGGACTTGACTTGGGAGGATGCACGGGAGCTGACGGCCGATCGCTTGGCCTGGAGGCAGATTGTGGAATCCATATGCTCCACATAGGGAGCGGATATGGTATGATGATGATTCAATACAAACATATTTATATTGACTCGGAAATATCGTAATCGATTTTTGATTCAATGTATAAAATTTCAACAAAAAATAAATAAGGAGAACCCCTCTTTTTTAAATTATCATTTTTTTATTATTATATTTATTTAGTACTATATAAATTTACATAGACTAATACACTTAATAAAAAAAAAAATCGGTGTGCGTCGGACCACACGGTGGAAGTTATACTTCTTTGGCCATTCTCATACACCCACTCACGCACACAAACAGACAGGATATATAAATGAAATATAAGACATTTTTTTAATATTATTCAATATATTTATATTCAATATATTATACGTGACTTCATTATTATATTATACACCTATATTATCATTATCAGTTATTTCTTCTATAATCATTCTTTCATCTTGCTGATTTTATTGCTTCAATATCAGTATCAATAAAAGTATCGATACTTGTATCAAAACAAGTATCAGATACAAGCATCAGTGACTGTGGCGCCATTTTCTCTTAAGCGCCATTTTCTCTTAAAAATCAGCGTGACGCGGTTTCTCGACCAACATCCCACCCCAAAGTGTCTAACGGGCGCAAAGAAGTATAACTTCAAAAATAACTTATCCTACACTAATATTTATCACACATATACTTTTTACATTTAACCCTAAATAACTTTAAATTTTGTTCATTTTTTTTTTTATTTCTTCTGGCATCTCCTCGTACAATTTAATGCCCTTATACATGAGACAATTATGTGACATAGTTTTTCTTTTCTTTTTTAATCTTATATTTTTGAACCTCTTGTTGCATATTTATGAAAAAAGTCATTGTTAAACTATTTAAATGAAAACACTTTGTTTATAACTACTTTTTAATTTTTTTTAATTAAAACTCCCGACCGGTTTCGAAACAACACGTGTCTCTTTGTCAAGGGTACAAGAAAGAATAAAATTGGATTGGATAATGAAGTAAGTTGTGTCAGTGCATATGTTCAATGGTCAGGTCTATTGTTTGTCTAAGGTTGAGAGATGAATGGATGGGTGGGTAATTTATGACTTTTTATTTTATTTTTATGGATTACCAACTTTAATTTTCCAACATTCATTTCAAAGTCATTGTTTTTTAATTTATTTTGCAAATATCTTGGAATTATCCCTTTAACAACTTTGTTAATTTCATCAGCAAAATAAAAACACATCCTGTACATATTTCAGTGAATAAATACTATGTAGATACAATTAACAAACAAACATTGAAAGTGGGTGTAAGTATAAAGAAAGGCAAATATTGTGCCGCATGGCGGGCTTATTGTCGTGTGGCGATTTCTACCGACTTATGTGGAGCGAACGAATAGGACACGGGACATGTATGAACGTGGAGGAAGCAAGGGAAGCGTGCCAAGACAGAGTGGTGTGGCGTTCTATCCTCTCTGCCTACCCCTTCCGTGGAATGGCGAGATGGTTAGCTAACTAAAAATATTATGTTAGGTATTTTTTATTTAGCCGTGCAAATGCTCAAAAGTATACAACTACTACTTCTATTACAAACACCCGGGATTAAAATTGTTTATTTTATTTTGGTGGTCTCACAAAATGCAAAGTGGGAAAAAAAAGCTCTTAGTAAAATAATTGTTAGTGACTTGATTATTATTTGATTTTCACCGAATCGGAAATCGAACCAGGCACCTGGTGCCTGGTAGTCTAACGCGTTAACCACTTGGCCGTCAAAATCGTGTTAATAAAAACAGATTATTAAAAAACTTTATGTAATATCCGTCATGACAAGTTACTTACAGTGTGATCGCAGATTCGTTATCTCCGCGAATAAAATTTTAAAATTCGAAAAAAGAATGGAACGTTTTTTTAAATGCGGCGATTTTTTCTTCTTATTGCGCGCGAAATCCTGCTTACCTTGGTAATCGCCTGACGCAGTCGCCTCTTGCTCGCACTCGCCGAGTTTCGCAATCTGCGTCCCTCTCGCACCCGTGGATACTGTGAGGAGAACGGAGGTATGTTTTGTGCCTGGAAAACAGGGTTGCCAAATACAGTTTTTTTTAAAATATGAAAAGCCGCGGTAAAAATTGAAGCTGTAAAATTGAAGCCTTGTTACGGGATTATTATTATATTGTGTGAATACTTAATCGCATTAAAAAAATATACAGTTTTTCCTTTATATCGTTAGAGGCACTGGCCTCAGATTGTTTGTATTTACCGTAATAGACCATACAAATACGCATCTGGTCAATATCTAAAATGTGTGAAAAAATCATTACTTTAATGTGAAATTCCAGGAAGAAAATCGAGGAATACGTTTGTGTGGGAAAGCGGCAGCGAGTCTCTTAAACTGTTCTCGTACTTTTTTTTACTAGCTTTAATTTCAGATACTAACTAACTAACTAACCATCACGCCGTTTCCCCGAAAGAGGAGGCAGAGAGGATAGAACTCCACACCACTCTGTCCTGGCACACTTCTCTTGCTTCCTCCACATTCATACATCTTCTCATGCATGGACGTCGATTATTCCGACTTCTTACATGCCCACTTTCAAGCACTTGTTTTACTTGATCATGCCATGTCTTTCTCGGCCTTCCTCGACTTCAACATCCAGGCACAGTCTCACATATGTGTTTTTAGCCGTTTTTTCATCATCCATTCGCTCTACATGACCGAACCATCGTAAAAGACCTTTCTTAATTTTGTCGATAATGCTTATCTCAGCCTTGCACTCTGCTCTAATTTCGACATTTGTACACCTATCATAGTCTTACCACACATAGATCGCATTTCAACTGCATCCAATCTACTTTCGTCCTTCTTTTTCCAACACCACGCTTCACTTCCATACATCATGGTTGGTACCAGAACTCCATCATAAGAACTGCCACCATTTAGCCTCTTTGATGAGCACTTATTAGATACGACCGACTTTAAGGCACCATTAACTCTGTTACCGGCACTTACCCTCCCTTTCAATGTCCTTATCCATATTTCCATCCCTAGTGCATCGTAGTAAATGGCGATAGCTTGAAACAGGTGGAAGAATTAGTATATTATCTGGGAAGCAGATTCTTGTTTTTCAGGATGAATGAATGAATGAACAGATGATGGACGACCCTGTTTGTAATAATGTTTGTTTCAAGACGTGTCCGTCATACTCTAGCACGCAGCACGCAGCACGCCCATCCTGCTGCGGTCTACACAGTTAGAGTTTATACTCTGCTAATGTTTCTTCATCTTTATATAAATTAATGTGCAATCGAGAGGACTGTCTGTGATCGGTAACCTTCATTACGGCTGACGAATTGATGTCACATTTTTTCAGAATATATTTGCTAAAATTTGTATCGTGCAAATTAATAAATCTAATCGGTATTTTGGCCCCCAAATGCAGGGGCTAATTATTCCATATTTATTTGATTGTTATAGCTGTCGTGAGAACAATGAAAGCCCCACCCTTTCCCCTAGACTGTTTCAAACACTTTTAAGTCTTTTTTCAGTCCAGCACAACTGTAGCAATTTTTTCAACAAGCTAAACCGCCATTTTAAGATTGTCAGTGTGATAAATTTCGGATGAATTTACGTGATGTACGTGAACAAATGCTTTACCACTGTCTCGGCGTTATGTACTTAATTGTCATTGTTTTCCATCACCCAAACCAACCAGAGTCGGCCCAAATTAACAGCGGTAGGGAAACGTTAGTTACTACCCCGATCATTATTTATTAGTAGGTACTACCACCCGTGCGGAGACCGGCATACTGCCTCGCCAGGTCCACCACCGCAGACATCTACCCGAGCATCCGCGGTCAGGGTCGCAATGAAGGGACATGGAAGAGAAGGCAATTGAGGAGGGTTTAGGGAAAAAGAGGGGAGGGGACAGAACGCATGTATGCATCTCACACTATCATCCTATCTGGCAGACACTATTTCATACGTCCCCTGCCGTACCCTATCACAATACCTATCCAACTGTGAGAAAACTCAATCATCATCATAATCATATCATATAATATGTGGAGCATATGGATTCCACAAACTGCCTCCAAGCCAGGCCGCCAGGCCGCCAGCTCCCGCGCATCCTCGCAAGTCAGGTCCGCGTCCCGTCATCAATAGGCATCTACGTCATCGCTAGACATTACGTCACACGTTTCGTGTATTGGCCCAAGTGCTGGAGTTTTTAGACCGAGGAATTTGATAATAATAGGTGTTATGAAATTGAAATTGAGAAAGACATGGCATGATCAAGTAAAACCAGTGCTTGAAAGTGGGCATGTAAAAAGTCGGAATAATCGACGTGCGTGCATGAGAAGATGTATGAATGTGGAGGAAGCAAGAGAAGTGTGCCAGGATAGAGTGGTGTGGCGTTCTATCCTCTCTGCCTACCCCTTCGGGGAAATGGCGTGATGGTTAGTTACTTAGTTATGAAATTAACCCTATGAAGCGTTTATTTTTAGAAAATTTTTACGGAAACACCCGTTCTAATGAATTGGGTTCATTTCCGATTTTCTATTTTTTATTTTAAAAAATTGATTGAAAAATAACAATATCAAGGGAATTTTTTTTGAATTTTTACGATGTCATATGAATTTTCTAGCGCGGTTTGAAATAGTGCTTTTTCAAATCGCTCGCAAAATCCTCAATTTGGCGCGTTCTTATATTGTATCTATCTCGCTATTCTTGTTCGAAAGAAAAACCGCTTTCAATATATCCGCGCCCGCGTAAAATAAGTAAGAAGTAGGTATTATGTAAATTAACATTAGATATTACATATCATGGTATCGTAATTCATAGTAAAATAAGGAAATTATAATGCGCGTTTGATAAGGAACAGAATAAAAGTCCGTAATGACAGATATAGGTTAGGTGGAGGG
Organism: Micrasema minimum; assembly: GCA_022494985.1. Lineage (NCBI taxonomy): Eukaryota > Metazoa > Arthropoda > Insecta > Trichoptera > Brachycentridae > Micrasema > Micrasema minimum. The sequence continues at coordinate 89,399 of JAGVSP010001588.1, forward strand.
AAGTGTAACCGGTTTGGCGACCCCATATGTACTACAGGTACGCTGTAATTTCATTGACTTCATTCAGAATATGATTACTAGTTAGTTTTTACTGAGTAACGGGAGCGGATGTACAATGTAAGAGTTAGCGAACTAAATATTATACAACTACCTAGATAGGAATATTAATTCATTTTGCATTTCATTACTTCATTCAATAAAAACGTTACTTTGATTATTTTTTTTTATTTCTGTTAGCTTCGTGGTGTAGCGCGTTGGGCTACCGCACGTGAGGTCGCGGGCTCGATTCCCACAGGGGTCAAATTTAAATATCTATATCACAAATATTTCAAATCTTGCCTTTATGTATTTTTATTTAACAAGATTTAATGATTTTGGCGTATCAATGCAGTGATCTATGCACCATTAGGAATAAGAAATATCAGTGATAATGATGAAACGGTTTAAAACAAAAATTAAATGTATATTTCGGTAAATCTTATGATAATAATCTTACATTTTAAAGTAAATAAAAATTTACCTGAGACCAAAAAACCAGTTTCTAGTTAGTTATAGCCGACACATATAAGTGATTTTTTAAGAGGCTCATTTTAGTAATGTTAAGCCGACAAATTTTAGTGTTTTTAGGACACATTTTAGTGATTTTTAGGAGACTCATTTTTGTGATGTTTAGCCGACACATTTGAGTGATTTTTAGAACAAATTTTAGTGATTTACGAACACATTTTAGTGATTTTAAGAACTCATTTTAGTGGTTTTTAGTAGACTTATTTTAGTGATGTTTAGCCGACACATTTTAGGGATTTTTATGAACCTTATTTTAGTGAATTTTTCAGTGATTTTAAGAACACATTTTAGTGGTTTTTAGTAGACTCATTTTAGTGATGTTTAGCTGACACATTTTTAGGATTTTTAAGAACCTCATTTTAGTGAAGTTTAACCGCAAATTTGAGTGATTTTCACAGTAACATTTTAGTGATTTTACGAACACTATTTAGTGACTTTAAGCCAAAAGTTGCTGTATCTACCTACCCAATCTTTTTAAATGTGAAACTCTGATATAAAATAAGTAGAAAATGTACCTACATTAAACCGCGGCTAAAAATCAATTAACAAAATGCGTCACCTAAAACAATGATTTTAAAGATCTGAGAGCTTCATTTTACAGCCTGTCGTACAGATTTATCTACTTTCAAACGATTAGTGGATAAAATATTTTATCGCGTTAACGAAATATCGACACAGTATTAAAAAATCATTTTAAAACAATATAAAAAACAAAAAGTACTATATTTTTTAAAGTAGTATTTAATACTTACTGAGATTAAATGTATTTTAAATACCCACGTAGTTTTGCATGGAAAAAAAACATTATGTTTGCTGTTGAGTATTAGTCTAACTTAACGAGATATTATTATACTTGTAATATTTTTATTTTGAAAATATTAATTTGACTTATTTTATGTTTCACTTAGGTGAACCGAATTACAGTAGCAAAACTTGTAGTAAGTACAAACCCGAAAACTGGTGAATCTACATCATATTTAAAGAAGAATGTGGTAATATGACTTTTTAATGTGAGCTTTATTTTTTTTTTTTCATTCAAAACTTTCACAAGTAGGTAGGTACCTTCCTACCGCAGATTAAGTAAAATTGCACAAAATTTATTAAAATGCTTTTTTGTATTTTGTTTTCTTTATGGATAATATTTATTTGACTTAATAAAATAAAATTTGGTAACAATTTAAAAAAAAAAAAGGATTACTCAATTTTCTCGAAAACCATGGGTCTTTGGTGTCACCTACTTTGGTGGCCAATTGAGTAGTACAGATTGATGTGGGTGCACAAAAGAGAGAGAGTAAAACAGGTACTTACGTTTGAAAAAATGGTTTATTTTAAAAATTGACTACTGAATTATTATCATTAAATGGATGAAAGAATGTTGAAGAATGGCTTAAAACAATGATTTGAAATTCTCGAAAGTTGGCGAGAGATAGATGCCTTAGAGACGCGTGCGATCACGAGGCGAGCCGAAAGGATTCTCGTCGTAAGTTCGTACTCTCGCTTGCACGTGTTCGTCTTCCCTCGTCGCGTGACATTGTCGGCGGTCGTCGGCGGCCATCGGCGCGTGACGTCGATTTATTGCCCGCCACAGGTCAAAACAAAAATTTACTCTACAAAATCGACTCCAAATATTATGCAGATTCACTGGATTCCCGCTTGTACAACGAGTTTTGTACACAATGTAACATGTCATGTACTTTAAAAAATTGAAGAGCGGGTTAGGCGGCCCCGGTAAAATCAGACCCTAATGAGTTTATAATTACCCTCTCGTGGCCTTGTGGTAATTTGTTATCCCGACACGATGGTTCTGAGTTCAACTCCCGGACCGCGGACCAGAACCAAAGTCTATTATACGCAAACATTATTATTATTAACAGCGGACGCCGAGAACCTGATGCCTAGTAAAATAGGCGAGCATGGTGGCGGATCTCGGGAGGCGTGCGTAGTATATGGGGAAACGCCTTCGCCGGATGACAGTAGATACCGCAGGTTGGGTTGCCTCACCTCTGTGTTCCTTACAAAGTCAAACCACCGCACACCTAATATTCTTCTAAGATACCTATTCTCTGCACTCAGAAGTCAGCTGTTCTGCTAAGTCTGCTATCAAAGATAAACCATATATTTATTCGGAGGAAGACTATGTATGATAGGTGTACAAATGTCCAAATTAGAGCAAAATTAAGAAAGGGCTTTTACGATGGTTTGGTCATGTGGAGCGAATGAGTGATGAAAGAACGGCTAAAAGAAGTTTAAATGCAAGTGTGCCTGGATGTAGAAGCCGAGGAGGGCCGAGAAAGACACGGCATGACCAAGTACGACAAGTACTTGAAAGTGGTCATGTGAAAAGTCGGAATAATCGGCGTATGTGCATGAGAACATGTATGAGGAAGCAAAGGAAGTAAGTCAGGACTGGCGTTCTATCCTCTCTGCCTGGAAATGGCGTGATGGTTAGTTAGTTAGTATTAAACGATTACAATTTTTCTACGTGAAGGAACTTAATAAAATAAAACAACAGCATTAAAGTGCCTAGATGTGATGACTGTACTATATTTGGAGTGGGTTATAGTTGAATCAAATAACAAGGAAGTCTACTTTAAATAGTCGCATCCTTAATACGTCACGGTACCAACTTAACGGACTCATATGTGTACTTCTGCGAGTGCACATATGAGTCCGTCGAGGAGGGCCGAAAAAGACATGGCATGATCAAGTACTTGAAAGTGGACATGTGAAAAGTCGGAATAATCGGCGTATATGCATGAGAATATGTACGAATGTAGAGGAAGTATTGAAGTATGTCAGTAGCTCAAGCACAGATAACTATCGACGTAGTTAAAAGCGTGCTATTCACGTGCTAACGCCAACGATTTGAGCGATCACAATGACATATCGTTCAATACTGCGATCGCTGAGCCGAGTATCGACGATCTGAGCCGAGCGGAGCCGAACTACGCTATATCGCGACCGTCCGTCAAACGTCAAATCATCGCGCTTGTCGGATTTTTTATTATGTCGACTGCTTTTCTCAATATTTGGCTTGCCGAAAACCGGCTAAATTATAATAAAGATTGAATGAAGATTTGTGTGCGAATAAGATATATCTCGGAAATGGCACGCGACTAGTATGCGCTCGTTTAATAATCCCGATCGATAACTTTTAACGCGTGTTCTATTGTGATCGCGAAAACGTTAAACATCCATGGGTAAGAAATCGTTATCACGTCGCTTATTACCGAGTCGGTACTGATCTGTGATCGAGCTACAGGACAGAGTGGTATGGCGTTTTATCCTGCCTACCCCTACGGAGAAATGACGTGATGGTTAGTTAGTTAGTTAGATTTCATTACAGACCAGCGTAATCTTAAAAATACTTTGAATATTTCTTTAATTAAAAATTCAGTCTCTCCGCCATTGCGGGGGCGTTACTTGACATTGTCGGGGTAAAAACGGACTCAAGAAAATCGTTAAAAAATTCTCGAACATGCTGCCCCCTCCCCCCCACCCCCCCACCCTCGGTCGCCAGTCGCTACTCGACACACCACTCAACAGAGTTTCTTTACGCACAAAGGCGAATACTTCCGCTCGCATTGTTTGAATTCATTTAAAAAACGAACATGTGTTCCGTTTCGTGACGGAATTTTTTTTAAAGTAAAAAAATACCACCATAGTCCTTAAAATATAGCTTGATTAGAATGATTAGAATTTCAAGCCATCTTTAGTAAATAGTTAGGATAAAATATGTATTGTAATCCTGCCCCAATTTTTTCAAAACGACTAAACTTGTTTCGTAAAATCAATTACCCCAATTACTGATATCAGATGGAAGCTGGCATTCCAGTAGTCCATGCGCTCTGTAGCTGCAAGATGACCTGGATTCTTGACTCTATCTGCTATCAGTAGAATTAGTATTTCATTAGTATCGCGTTTTTAGTAAAATTGTTTGAATATAATTTGTACGTGGGTGAAGCTGAAATTCCAACCGTCCATGCGCTTTGTAGCTGCAATTGGGGTTCGGTACTTCACCTACGTATAGATTTAGTATCATTTCTTAGATAATCGTTGTCTCAGATCCTTTATTCATAAATTGGGAATGGAATTAACTAAGAATATCTTGAGGTGATTTCTCACAAAAATGGCGCTTAATAAATTATCCATAATAATAATAATAATGACAGTTCGTCACGTTAGAATCTGTATGAATCAAGTCTGATATGATTGTATGGGACTTGGTTCAAACAAATACTACCATGAAATGACGTCTAACGAGTGATTTAGTACATTAATAAACAAAAAACCATTAGTATCTGGAATGCTTCACATATCAATCAATATACGAGTATATGTATATATTATTATATCAAATCAGCTTTAAAACCCATTAAAATTTAAAAAATTAAACATTTTGACAGCTGTCATTCTAATCAAGCTATATTAAGCTATATACTTTCCCTTATCCGCACCCAATGGTGCATAGGGCACTGCATCGGTACACCAAGTGCAGTGTGTCTTGATCATTTTATTACGTGAAGGCAAGATGATCAGTCTTACGCTTCAGTGCCAGTCCAAGGTATCACACATGAACTATTAATGTGAAAATCTCATGTAAATAAATAACTCACGTTGACCCCCTACGGGAATCGAACCCGCGACCTCAGGCACGGTGGCTAAATGCGCTACCACTATGCTACGAGGCGGGCAAAAAAAGTAAAAAAAATACTCAAGAACATTTCTCATGTTGTACCTTGGACTGGTACTGAAGCGTAATACTGATCATTTAGCCTTCACGCAACAAATGATCAAGATCCAATGCACTTGTGTATCGATGCAGTGCCCTATGCACCATTGGTTGCGGTTATTATTATTATTTTTATGGATAATTTATATAGCGCCGTTTTCGTATAAATATACCTCAAGGGCGCTTTAAATATTGAATTTAACGGCTCGGGAAATTTAAGATGAGTGAAAACTCAAATTCTGAGTAGAAAATACCATTATCAAAATTAATCAAAAGATTTTGAGAACATATAGGTCTTAAGTTTCTTTCAAAACATCACTTCACTCTCACAGTTGCGCACTTCTGGTGGGAGAGCATTCCAAGCCACAGGGCCCGCAACCGCAAAAGCGCGCTCCCCAAACTTTGTGCGCTGATTACGGATCGGTACTAAAACCCTGCCTTTAGCTGTAGATGTAGCTGATCGAAGTGTGAGACGTCTCTCAGCTAGTTCATCTGGGATGCAAAGCTCTTTTAAATACTCTGGAGCGGCATCGTGATAGAGGAAGTATTAGAAGCAGTAAAAAATAAATGCATACATTGATATTCACTTTGTCAATAATAACTAGCGTACCTCGGGAGGGTGCTCGGGAACTGGCGGCCGATCGCTTGGCTTGGAGACAGTTAGTGGAATCCATATGCTCCACATAGGGGGCGGATATGGTATTTTGATGAAGTTATACTTCTTGAACGCCCGTTACTACGTTTGTAAAGGTGGGAATGTTGAGCGGACCACAAACCGCTTTCTCGCTGATTTATGCATTTTTTTTAGACGCGCTTTACGAAAATGGCATCTGTCACTGCACTGCTGCAAAAAGTCTGATTTGAACAATGGCAAAAAACATTGTTTATTTACTGTTCGCGTCATTTTAACAAAAATTATCTTTTTTAGAAAATACCCACCGCAATCACCTTTCAACATTCGTTAGAAAAATGACACCAAATGTTTTATTACTTTTTAAAAAAAATTCATAATAGTAATAATAATCACAATTTGACATCTCAACAGAGACGAGAATAATTTGAAAAAGGGAATATGGATATATCTAGGCGTTTATTGACCTGTCATTGGCAGGGTAAGTGGCCACTTGATGTATAACAACCGTGTTCATAACAATGTTGTTTAAATGATTGTCAAAATGTTGTTTATAAAAATTAGCTGGTAAAAGTTATAAGCATAACAAATTGAAGAAACATCTTCTTGAGGCGTTTCCTAGTAGGTGATATAACCCGTAAGAATCTCACTTACCGTATAAAGGTTTCTGCTAAAATGCTTAGCTATTTCCTCAATGGATGACAGAGAGTGTTCATGAACATGTGAAGCGTCGCGCCATTTCACTGTATATTGGCAGATATGGATATCAAATACTAGGTGAAATGGGGAATGTTGTAATACATCAAGTGGCCACTTAACCCAGCCAATGACAGGTCATAAGCCCTGTAAACGCCTTGATATCCATATATTCCCTTCCAAGTTTCTCGTCTCTGTTGAGATGTCAAATTGTAATTATTAGCCCGTAATGGGTGAAATCCAGTTTTTGTCCACAAGTATTTGGACACACTCAAAATGTTGTTTGTAATAATAATCGGCTAACTTTTATCGGCTAACAATTTTTATGAAAAATTCGAAGAGACTATAAATTGAAGAGACATCTTCAGGCGTCTTCTAGTAAGTAATTGAATTCGGATGAATCATACCTCCATCAAAAAAGTTGATGGCCAAATGCTTAGCAATTTTCTCAACAGATGTCAGCAATGAGAAAAATCTCATTAAAGTGGAACGACGTGTTGTAATTTATGTTTCCAAATTTGTCTTGTATGGTTATCAGATGATTGGAGGAATAGGGATGTTGCAAAACGTCAAGTGGCCACTTAACCCAGCTGATGACACTGTCCCGTCCCCTCTTTTTCAATCCCCCCTTCATTGAGACCCTGACCGCGGATGCACGAGTGGATGTCTGGGATGGGGGGCCTGGCAAGGCGGGATACCGGTCTCCACACGGGTGGTTGTAATTACTAATGAATAATGATCGGGGTAGAAACTAACATCCCTACCACTGTTAATTTGGGCCGACTCTGTTGGTTTGGGTGATGGAAACATTGACAATTATAATACATAAGCCGAGACGGTGGTAGGGGTACAATGAAAGCATTTGTTCGCGTACATAATCGTAAATTCATCCGTATTTTTATCACACTAACGATACAAAAAATCGCGGTTTAGCTTGTTGAAAAAATCGGTAAAGTTGGCTGGACTGAAAAAAGACTCAATAGTGTTTAAAGCAGTCTAGGGAAAGGGTGGGGCTTTCATTGTCTCTGTTGGGATATCAATAATATAAATTGTATATTTGTCTCGATTCACGTAAACATGTATTTAGCATGTCCAGCGAACAGCATTTAGGTACAAACGCTATATTCGAACGTTCAACGTTCACAGAGAATGCCGTGATTGGCTCTTATCCATCGCAGGAACAAAAACCCGCCGTGACGTCACGAGATGCCGTGTCTACTGTTGACGTCCCAAACACGCACCGCACTATAGCGGAGACATCCGCGGTACAAAGTTAGACCCCAGAATGTCTCAGATATTAAAAATGCATCAGGCAAAAGTAGCTGCGTTTAGATGGTATTATGCAGGCGTGTTGGATAATCTTTGGAGGACAGTGAAGAATTAGATCTAGAAGGCGATCTCTCAGGCGAATGTGTGGTAAGACTATGTAATATAGGTGTACAAATGTCGAAATTAGAGCAGAGTGCAAGGCTGAGATAAGCATTATCGACAAAATAAAGAAAGGTCTTTTACGATGGTGGAGCGAATGGATGATGAAAGAACGTCTAAAAAAATATATTATGCGACTGTGCCTGAATGTAGAAATCGAGGAAGGCCAAGAAAGACATGGCATGATCAAGTAAAACAAGTGCCTGGAAGTGGGCATGTAAGAAGTCGGAATAATCGACGTGCGTGCATGAGAAGATGTATGAATGTGGAGGAAGCAAGAGAAGTGTGCCAGTACAGAGTGGTGTGGCGTTTCGATCCTCTCTGCCTACCCCTTCGGGGAAATGGCGTGATGGTAAGTTAGTTAGTTAGTTAGTTAGATTTAGAATTTTTCATCTCTTCTTCTTGGAGCATGTGGACATCTTTAGATCCCTCCAGGAGACCCTGTCACCAGACAGCTCTCTTGCCTCCTCCCACGTTAGGCCCGCATCCATCAGCTCGGTCAAAACAAAATGCCGACTCCTTAATTCCTCTATTGTGCCGGTGCTCCTTTATGGATGCGAATCCTGGCACCTCACATAAGCTCAGAATGCTCGCTTGTCTGAGAAGGATTCTACGCATTAGGTGGTTTGACTTCATAACCAACGCTGAAGCCAGGGAACGGACGCAGCAACCTCCAATGACTGGAGTCGTGAAGATGCGGCGGTGGACCTGCCTTGGGCATGTACTCCGCATGCCCCGGGAGACCGTCTATATCCATCCTACGGATGTATTCGGCGGAGCTGATGGATGCGGGCCTGACGTTAGAATTTAAATTATTTCTGTCGTTCAAAGTTTACCCAATCCGCATATATAATACCATGTAAACGGGCCATATATTCTAGTAACAATAACAGGAAGTCGCTATGCATTATGTAATACTTGGACTGTGGTTTCATAGATATTATTATTAAATCTATTTTTTTTTTTTTTAAACTTTTCATCTTATAAATGTGTTTTTTCTTTTGTTCTAGGTAAATGATTTCACCGTATTTCGACCCCGAAAAGATACATGGCGTTCTATCATTTCGCATATTTGGAAAAGCGGTAAGTTAGAAAATGCCGTAAACATTTTCTTCAATGCTCTTGTATACAGGGTGTAACAAAACTCGTAGTACAACCCGGAAACTGGTGAATCTACATCGTATTTGAAGACAATATGACTTTTTAATCTGAGCTTTTTATTTTTTTCTTGAAAAAACAAAATTTTCATAAGTATGGCAGATTAAGTAAAATTGCTCAAATTTCTTATTAAAACGCGTTTTTTTTATTTGTTTTCTCTAAGGATAGTATTTATTTTACTAAATACGTGATATATTTGGTAAAAAATTGCAAAAAACTACTTAATCAATTTTTTCGAAAACTAAGGGTCAAATCAAAAAAATTAAATTCCCTACACAATCGTCTCCAAATATTATGATTGATGTAGATTCACTGGTTTCCCGCTTGTACATCGACTTTTGTTACACCCAGTATAATATTAAAAGAAAAAAAAATAATAGTACCTATAAATATAAGATTAAAACATTATCCTAGGACTAAGTACCAATAAAAAATATTTTTAATTCAAACTCATTATAATTTAATTGACTCCGAATCTAAAACTGGATTACACTGGTCACTGGTGTAACTACTATCTATGAAGTGCCCTATGCACCATTAGGTTCGGATAAGGGAATAAATCAATGACTCCAAAACTTCAAACGCAATTGACATCTCAACCCTCTGAGAAGTTTGAAGGAGAATATGGATGTCTAGGCGTTTTATCTTACGACTGGTCATTAGCTGGGTAGGCCACTTGATTTATTGCAACATTTCAAAGTCCGTCGTGGGTAAAATCCAGTGTTCAAACCCACTTAATATGCTGTCTTTAAAATCGCAACATCACAGCACAATGAAAGCCCCACCCTTTCCCTAGACTGCTTTAAAGACTATTGAGTCTTTTTTCAGTCCAGCCAACCGATTTTTTCAACAAGCTAAACCGCGATTTTTTAGATTGTTAGTGTGATAAAAATACGGATGAATTTACGTTATGTACGCAAACAAATGCCTTCATTGTACCCCTACCACCGTCTCGGCTTATGTATTATCATTGTCATTGTTTCCATCACCCAAACCAACCAGAGTCGGGCCAAATTAACAGTGGTGGGGATGTTAGTTTCTACCCCGATCATTATTTATTAGTAATTACAACCACCCGTGTAGAGACCGGTATCCCGCCTCGCCAGGCCCCCCATCCTAGACATCCACCCGTGCATCCGCGGTCAGGGTCTCAATGGCCCTCCATTGATTAGGGAAAAGAGGGAAGGGGACAGAACGCATGTGTGCATCTCACACTATCATCCTTTTTGGCAGACACTATTTCATACGTCCCCTGCCGTACCTTATCACAATACCTATCCAAAGACCATCCTATCCTTACAAAATACACAATACAATTGAGTTGAGGGAAGGGATATAATTTGCAACATCACAGCACAGCTGTAAATGTTCAATGCCCTTGAGTTAGTCAGTAAAATGGCGCTATACAAGTGACCGAGTTCCGACACCAACGCGCGGCGCACCGCCTGGCGTTTTTGAAGAATGTATTGTGTAGAATTGACACAAATGAAGAGGTATAAAGTAGAATTTCAAGGGCCCCTATAACCTATTATAGAATGTACAGTAACTGTATGCTGTATGCTATATGCTAGACATCTTCATGCTAGAATATACATACGACATACATACGTCACTGCCTATTTTGCCCACTCAAAAGTGCTCGAACCGATACTGAGTTCTGAGCAGAGGCGGATTAGGGATAAGCCAAACAAAGATCTATGTTTTTTTTTAATTAAAAGGCCGAGATTAGCATTGTCGACAAAATTAAGAAAGGGCTTTTACGATGGTTTGGTCATGTGGAGCGAATGAGCGAAAAAGTGAAGCGTGGTGTTGGAAAAAAAAGGATGAAAGTAGACTGAATTGAATTGAATTGACTGCTGTTGAAATGTCATCTCTCTGTGCGGTAAGACTATGTATGATAGGTGTTCAAATGTCCAAATTAGAGCAGAGTGCAAGGCTGAGATAAGCATTATCGACAAAATTAACAATGCCCTTTTACGATGGTTTCGTCATGTGGAGCGAATGGGTGACGAAAGAACGGCTAAAAGAAGTTTAAATGCAAGTGTGCCTGGATGTAGAAGCCAAGGAAGGCCGAAAAATACATGGCATGACCAAGTACGACAAGTACTTGAAAGTGGACATGTGAAAAGTCGGTATAATCGGCGTATGTGCATGAGAAGATGTATGAATGTAGAGGAAACTAGGAAGTATGTCAGGACAGAGTGGTAAGGGTGTAACTTAACAACTTGCCGTGCTTTTTATGAGGACTAGTCTATTGCTAAATCCATGGATAATAGGTTATGAAATTTATACAGTAGGTTAAGATAGGTTGGGTTTATATAAAATAATTTAAATCAAATGGCTATTTAAAAGCAATATCCTTTATAATAGGTTATGAAATTTATACACTAGGTTAATGATAGGTTAGGATAAATAAAATAATTTAAAATCAAATAGATTTTGAAAAGCGAAATTTAAATACATAATAAAGGCGTGACCCAATCGCGTATCAACCAATCACAGCTTTACGCTTTACTCTACAAACCAGAGAGAAAAAATGTTTTGAAATTTTGACAGCTGCACGGCAAGTTGTTAAGTTACCCCGTGGTAAGGCGTTCTATCCTCTCTGCCTATCCCTACGGGGAAATGGCGTGATGGTTAGTTAGTTAATTAGTTAATATGGTTGGGATTTGCTTTCTGTATTGTTATTATTTTTTTTTTTTCCTTTCAGAAATTTCTTAAAATTTAAATTTTTGTAATGGGTTGAAAACTCCTGTTAATACTTTTATTTGTACAGTGTAAACTGTTAATATATTTCACTATTTTTATATTTCTTGTGTATTCGTTTGAAGCATACTTCGATATATTATTTATACCAGTGTAAAAAAAAATTGTTACAATTTAGCACAAGAGCACTATTCTTTATTTATGTATTTCGCTGTATTCAAAGTGTATTTTTGTAAAAGGCAGGTGCCGTAAATAAATAAATAAATAAAAGAAAAATAATTAAAAAATTGTGTTAAAAAATACAAGAAAAAAATTAGTGAGTCCGGTCCTGTCTAACTCTATTGAGAACAGAAAATACGTTTCGTATCAACCACCTGTTATTGACCGGAGTATACTAGAGTTGTATAGGAGCGCACAAGTTGCCACAGTGCACAGATGGCGTGATCCGACTATATTTTCATTTCAAACAATAAATATATATAACAATACCAGAATTCAAAGAGCTACTTTTGGAGAGTTGAGTGTCGTGGCGCGGTGGCGCAATGGACCATTGTAGGTAACTGGATCGATTCCCGACTGCCACCACAAAAAAACGAATGAACAAAATATCGAAATTCAATTGGGTTCTTTCGGATTTTCTATTTT